>PISX010006542.1:0-96633 GCA_004024625.1 Mellivora capensis | reverse complement strand
GCAACTAACATCACTAACTTTAATCCTTTTGTACCATTGCCACCTGTACCCGTTAGCAGAGTATGACCAGATTTGACCACTGCGATTTGAGTAGGAAGGTTGTATATAACGTGACAGCAAGTCTTTTCCAGAGCTAGTGCTGGGTTCACCACGTTGTCCCCTTGCCACGGTGGCTGGTGTATTCCACAGGTGAGGCTCTATCAGCCTGCATCTTGGAGGATACAAATGGAACCAAACCATTAAGAATGTGGCTAAGAAATAAAAGTTTCATTATGTTTAGTCACTAAGAGTCTACCATGATCCATGCACACAGGATAAAGATCTGTTTGATCAGAAACTACTTGAAGCAGAATTTTTTTACAGTGCTTAGAAATTGTAATTATAAAATGACTCATTACTAATCACCCTCTTATAATGAAAAAGAGGCTGATTTAGAATGAGATGACTATTGAAGGAAAGTTCCTTCACTTGAGCTAAGGACACTTAACCAATTATATTTACCATAGAGGGTCCAATATGACTCCATCATGAACATGACAGGTATCACTATTTGGGACAACTATGCTTTAAGGTTTCTTTCTGGAATCCTACCTGGAATTGACTTGGTCTATGGTATAAGATAAAGCTCCAGATTGGTATTGTTTTCCTCCAATCGTTTACCCTCTAGCCTATATTAGACATAATCTTTCTTCTTAAATGAGTAATTACAGTATCTCAGGTCTCCATTTTTGGTATCCTATCACTGTTCAGTATGGTTGATACATAAAATGTGAGATATTCTATAGATCTTAAGCTATGCTCTATTCATTAATAATGCTACCAGCATAGTTTAGGTTCCCATTACTCATCATCATTGCAAAATCGCTATCAACGAATGCCCATTCTTTTCTTCTCTCTTCCTCTAACGGACTAGCTGCCAGATTAAACTTCCTAAAATGTAGTTCTGATCATGGCACTTCCATATACAAAACCTTCAACAGAGTCTCCTGGCTGGCTCAGTTGGAGGAGCATTCGACTCTCTTCATTTGGGGTACTGCGTATAATTTAAGCCTTATGTTGTGTGTAGAGCTTACATTAGACAAAACAAAACAAGAAGTAAGAAACCAACCCAAAATCCAAACACAAACTTTAAAAAATCCTCAGACAATGAAAAAAAAAAAAGGTAGCTAGGTATTATATTACTTTGCTAGGGCTGCCAAAACAAAGTACCACAAACTTGGTTGCTTATAAAAAAAGGTTATTTATTGCCTCACCAGTTCTGGAAGCTACAAATCTGAGATAAAGATGTTGATAGGGATGATTCCTTCTGAGGGCTGTAGGAAGAATCCGTTCTATGCCTCTTCCTTAGTTCTGGGTGATTTAATGGTAATCTTTGGCATTCCTTGGCTTATAGAAGAATCACCCAAATCCCTGCCTTCTTCACATGGCACTATCCTTGAGTCTATGCCTAAACTTCTTCCTTTTATATGACTCTATTTCCAAATGAAGTTACATTCTGAAGTATTAGAGTATAGGACTTCAACACAGGAATTTGGAGGTACACAATTCAATCCTTAACAGTATTCAAAGCCCTCCACCAGCTTTCCTACTTGCCTTTTCAGCTTTATTTTCCCATACCTTATTACGTCACCTTCCACCTGAGGCACTGCAGACAACAAAAAGTTTTCTGTGAATCATTACAATACTTGTTCTGTCTCTGTTCATTTTTCTTCCTCTAATTCTTTTGTACCCTCTCATCACATCCTGTGCATTCTTCAAGGTCAAACTCAAATGATCCTTCTAATCCTTCTAAGCATAAACCCAAGTTTTCTATCTAGAAATAACTTCCCTCTTTTTTGACTCCCTAGGTGTATTATTTGTACTTCTCTAACGGAATTTAGCATGTAATTTGTAACTTGTGTTATACATGGCTTATATTGGCCTATAATCCTTACCAGACTAGACTGTAAGCCCCTTATGAAGATAAGACACACATCTAACTCATCCTTTAATTTTCTCACAGTATTCTTCAAAGTGCTTTCTAACAAATATTTGTTGAATAAAGTTATAAATATCATAGAGCTTATAGTTTAAAACCTCTGATACTATTTTATCATTAGTATTTACTTAAGACTGGCAGAAAAAAATTTTATTAATGGGTACTTTTGACTTTAATATGTATTATGGAAATGCACAAATGTTCTCAAACCAATATATATATTCAGATACAAATTCCGAGCCTAAGAGGTGAAATTATCAATATCCTGTAAGAGCCCATTAAGAAACTCTAAATTCTTTCCTACAATATTATTTTTGAAAGTTCCAATGACACAGAAACAAACCACCTAATTCACTGTTATAGTTGAATAAATATTTATTAAGCCCATTCTAGGTAGTTCAAACTTATTTTTTAAAGGGGAGAAATAATCCAAAAAAAATTTAAACTGAAAACATGGTACCGATACCAGAGAAAGATCTGACAGTCTTGAGCTGGAATTTAGTTTCCTTCGTAAGAAGCAATCATACTTTGCTTATTCTATTTTCATAAGAAAAAGTGGGTTTCATATATTATATGCTTCCTTTGCCTTTATATATATGTACTGACACTCAAACATGACACAAGTTTAGATAAATTAATAGTTATAAAATAAACCTTAAGGACTTAGTCATTCAGAGCATGGCAAGACACTTCTATACAACTTTTTTAAAGTGGAAAAGATAAAGATTCAAGGAGTTATACTTTTTAAACAAGCACTTTACGTGAATTTTGGTATTTACTAACTTAAGTACTCAAGGACTTGGTTTGAAGAGTCCAACAGACTGAAAGTCTGCTTTTCAAGAGTACTATGATCTTCTATCAATGGAGAGATTTTGGCATTTCTAAACTCTAACAGTTCACGATCTTTGCTTGATGTGAGTAATTCATTATCGACTACGCCAATAGTTGCATCTTCTACCAGAATATTTGCTTGGTATGCTCCAGCTGGAATTTCAGGCAATCCAATGTAGTCATGATCTGCCACGACTGAACCTTGTAAGAGATAAAGACTGTCTGAAAGAAGAAACATCGTTAAGTTCACCTTTTAGAATTACAATTAAACATCATTTAAAAATTAAACAGTGTTAAATGAGGACGAAATCCCAAGTAATAAAAATTAACTATAAGATTAACTTCTGGTGGGGTCTCCTATCTGCTAAATAAATATACATGTCAAAGGGCAAATAAAATCATACATACATTTGACAGTTCATACATATAGGATTTGGGAAAGACCAAAGATTTTAAAAGAGCCAACTTCTCCTGTTCTCTTGATCTGTGTTTGGCAGGTATGTGTGATGTGGTAGCAATGGCTGAAGAACATGGGGAAGATTACAAGCAAAGTTATAAAACTCTGCTTTTGATGATGACAGGCTTTACATACTTTTGCAAGGCACCTCTGAGTCAATTAATGGGATACTGAAAGATATTTAACAAATTAAATTGTTACATTTGTAACTTTAATCTTCAAAGAATCCATATTAGAACAATAATGTCAAGTTGTTTATAATTAGGACAATAATATTGAGTTGTTTATAATATGAAATGATAAACAAAGATGAAGATGAATTTTGTTCCTAGCATGTTCCTAGCATCAGGCTTATATGACAGTTACTAGTGTCAGACTGATACGATATAGGTAAGTAAGCAGGCTTATATGTAAGTAGGCAGTTTAAAATGCTTAGCTTATTTGGGGTGCCTGGGTGGCTCAGTGGGTTAAGCCTCTGCCTTCGGCTCAGGTCATGATCCCGGGGTCCTGGGATCGAGCCCTGTATTGGGCTCTCTGCTCAGAAGGGAGCCTGCTTCCCTTCCTCTCTCTCTGCCTGCCTCTCTGCCTACTTGTGATCTCTGTCTGTCAAATAAATAAAATCTTAAAAAAAAATGCTTAGCTTATTTAAGCCGAATTTAGTAACAAAATGTTCATGAACTTTTCAGTGGAGCTAAAATCATACCAAAATACTGTCAAAGAATTCCCCTTGTCAGCATTTGGTTCTGTTTTGAGCAAATTTATCATTACTATCAGGAAAAAAAAAAAGCTTCATATATGAATGTTAAACTGACAGCAAAACAGTAGCATCTATAAAAAAATGGTTAATGTATATAAAAGGATTCCTCCCTACCTGATATTTTAATTCATTACAACAAGGAACTCTTCCACCAGAGATGATTAACTTCCTGGACCCCTGCCTTCTCTTTCTGGATTTTCTCCCAAAACGTTAATGATTCTCTTTAAGATTTTAATAGCTTAAAGAACCCTCAAATTTTAAGTTCAAGAAATAGCAAGAGGAAGATTAATTGTCCATTAGATTAGAAGTCAAGGAAAGTTTCTCAGAGCAGATAAATTTCCTAATAAACCCAAGAACACAATCTTATTCTACCCATTCTCGTACTAGTATGTGAAAAGCTCAATGAATCTATTCCAATCCTGTAAATTTACATACTTAAGAACTTTTGATTTAAAAACTTAAAAAGGTCAGGGGTGCCTGGGTGGCTCAGTGGGTTACGCCTCTGCCTTCGGCTCAGGTCATGATCTCAAGGTCCTGGGATCGAGCCCCATGTTGGGCTCCCTGCTCAGCGGAGAGCCTGCTTCCCTTCCTCTCTCTCTCCCTGACTCTACCTACTTGTGATCTCTCATTCTCTCTCTCTGTCTAATAAATAAATAAATAAATAAATCTTTAAAAAAAAAGACAAAAAACAAAAACTTAAAAAGGTCAAAGCCATGCTGCTTTCTACCCACAGATGGCCTAAGTGGACTTGGGGGTGTATGGACATTTAGTTTTGCACATTTTGTTCTTCATTAGGCAGAGTACACTTGGTATTTTAGTTTTGAGAGATTTTCCAAGTTTTACCCCACGAATTCTTATTCATGCAAAAGTAGTAATTAGATTGAAAAAGATGGTAAGATATAAACACTATGATGAAAACAAAAGCATGGATAAATAAAGAACTAAGATTTGTTTTGTTTCAGGAATGCAGACCATAACTGTGGTAGAGAGAATAATGGGTCCCTAAAGATGTTAATGTACTGAAACTCCCTGGAACCTGTAAATGCATTACCTTACATGACAAAGGAGAATTAGAGAAGTGATGGAATTAAGGTTGATAACCAGCTGACCCGGAAGTAGGGAGATTATCCTGCATTATCCAGGTGGGCCCAAGGACAAGGGTCCTTAACTGTGGAACGGGGAAGAAGAGAGAAGGCTGCAGTAACTGGGATGTGAGGAGGACTCAACCTGTTACTGCTGGCTTTGAAGACAGAGGCACGAGACCACAAGCTAAGCAGTGTGGGCAGCCCCTAAAAGGTGGAAAAGGCAAGGAAATAGGTTCTTTTTGAGGCCTCCAGAAAGGGACACAGCCACAGCAATGCCTGATTTTAGCTCAGTTAGACCTATCTATATTGGAATTCTAAGCTATAGAACTGTAGGATGTGTTTTAAACCATTAAATTTATGATAATTTGCTACGGTATCAATAGGAAACTTATGAAATATGAAAACCATCTCAGAAACTGTGAAGGGCAATCAGTAGACGGAAATCTATCAAAACTCCTACCCAAAACAAAACAATAAAACTGCTCAAAATCTATATTGGGTAGAATAATGAGTCAGTAATAGTTTCCTTTTCAGAGGGGAATATTATGATTACAAAGAGATACAATGGTATGTCCTAAAACTTACTAAAATGATTAGTCTTGAAAAAGTACCTGGCATTGAACTGGACAAAATGACATAGGCCTGCTTAAAATAGCAGAGAGAAATACTGTAGACCTAGTACTGAATGTGCTCCCTCTACATTATGTTCTAGATAAGAATGGATAAGTAGTTGGCAACAGAAGCTTATCTGCTTTGGAGACTGAGTCTTTAACAGAGCTACAAGATACCGCAGTTGTTAATTGCAATGACAAGTACTGACAGACAAATTCATAGTTCTTTTGGCTATACCACTTCCAAGTTTATGTCAAATGAAAGAGTAGGATTTAAGACATTCAAAGGCATCTAGTTCGCTTTACATTCAGTTCAAAGACTCTTTAAAATCAGCTTTTGAGGTAAAGATTTTCAGGACAATATGTGATACTGAAGAAAAAGCAGAAATCACATTTATTTTGAATTTCTACAAAGAAAAGAAACACAAAATAAGGAGCAAATAGTAATCAAGAACCAGATTCCAGGATGGCCAGATCACACTTCCTTTGGTTAACAAGAAAAAACAATTTTACCCATCTCAGTTTCTTATATGTACACTAGTACTAATACTGTAATTTCCTTTATACTACTGGAAGAAATATCTGCAGAGAATTCAAGCATGAGGGAAAAATTAGATTGCCTCTGTTTAGAAACTGTTCTACTCAATTGGATTCTGAAATATGCAGCAGTAGCAAAATGTTTGGCCTTCTTTCTGAGAAAGTCTTTGGCAAGAGCAAATTGCAAAATGTTGAAGCAGATCCTGATATAGCAACATTTAAAATGTAAATTTTGTATTAAGTAAGGAAGGCTAACACACTAGAAGGCAGTGAGTCCTGAATGCTGAGGTTAGGGAGAAAATCTTGCTAGAGAGGAAAGGATAACATGTACCTATATAATCTTTTTTTTTTTTCCCCCCTACTTACATAAGGGAGAAATCACAAAGGGCAGCTCAGTACTGAGAAGAAGTACAAGGAATGAAAGTGCTGATCTTCCAACAAAGAGAACACAGGTGCTGTGAGCTTTCAGAATTACAACAGTCCAAGGTAAGTTTATTAATATAGCAAACAGGCTGTCACAAGGAGAAGGAAAGGTACTAAGAGTTTTTAACTTGAGAGTTTTGATACAGATCAGAAGCGAAGTTAAGCTATTTACTGAGGGGGGGGCTTGAGGGAGGGCTTTACCCTAAAAAAGCCTTGAGGGGGGGCCTTACCCTAAAAAAATAAGGTAAGCTTAAATACTGTTATTTTTCTTGTAATATTCACTTACGCCTATTAAATAACTCAGTTGTTTAAAAATGTACTAAATTCACCTTCCATTAATTGTTACTCATATAAGGGATATCAAGGCTTTATTTTTCTTTATAGGAAAAATTAGCTGGCTGAGGTACCAATTGAATTCCTCTCAGTTAATTGCCCCAGAGAAACTCTAGGGAGTGGTTACAATAGGACAAAATAAAACAGTCTCCATTAAATGGAACTTAATCTGAAAGCCATAACAAAAAGTAATTTGTCTCTTAATCTCTGAAAGATAGGGTTAATGAAATCAGGATATCCTTCTGACTGTTCAAAACCACATCTGGGGTCAAGTTCAACCTTGTTTAGGCCATCACCTTTTTCTTTTTTTAATTTTTTTTTTTAATTTATTTATTTGTCAGAGAGAGAGGGAGAGAGAAAGAGCGAGCACAGGCAGACAGAGAGGCAGGCAGAGGGAGAAGCAGGCTCCCTGCCAAGCAAGGAGCCCGATGTGGGACTCGATCCCAGGACGCTGGGATCATGACCTGAGCCGAAGGCAGCCGCTTAACCAACTGAGCCACCCAGGCGTCCCCCATCATCTCTTCTTAAAGCACCTTACAGGATTTTGATTACACCCGACCTTACAGCCTCCCCTGCATCTATCATGACCTGACTATGGCATAACATATAAAAATTAATCACCTTTTTTAAAGTTCCCTAGGATATTTATCTCAAAACAGAATTCTGGATCGCATGTTTGGTTTTGGCATCATTTATCTTAGTTGATATTTTCTCATGTTAAACCGAGACACAAAGTGACAAAATATTGTGAAACTGAAAATTGAGAAGATGTAATTCTTCCTTCTGTGAAACAGGTCTAGTATCTCCTACGTGAACTATGGGTAAATGTGTGAAAAGTACACCAGAAATCAGAATAAGATCTCTTACAAGCCTGAGAGTTTCAGAAGAGTTATTCTAATAAAAGAGAATACCTGAGATCTAAAACTATATCACATCTTATAAAAATGAGAAGGAAAAGAAAACCTAACTGAGAGAAGGGGTTTGGGCTGGGTTGGGGGTGGATTCTTGTATCATTTATAACTTCCGTCCTCATTCACAGGAAGTAAAAATGTAAAGAATTGACAGATGCTTACCTTGTTCACTGGACTCTCTTACATAGGGCTTAAGATGGGACATTTTGATAGGTCTTTTAAGTCTAGTCCCAGTGTTGTCTCTCAGAACAGCACATCCACTTTCTGTAATATAGTCTATGACACAAGGACCAACCCATTCAGACTGGAACCGACCATCCTTCCACCAATTTTTCCTTTGTCTTAAAACTTCATGACCAACTTTTAAATGAAATGGATTTAATTGCTTTGGTTTCTTTTTAACAATGATCTTGCTTTTATTTAGTTCATCAGGATTGCTGTTCTCCAACTACAAGAGCAAAATAAAACAGAAAACAAAGGGATGAAAGAGCTGTAGTTTCTTGAAGGTAAATGTAGATAACAACAAGATGGTCACTGCTAATACAAAGCAGGCATGAATCCCATTTAATTCTTTTTTTTTTTTTTTTTTAAGATTTTGTTTAGTTATTTAACAGAGAGAGACGAGTGAGAGAAGGAACACAAGCAAGGGGAGTGAGGGAGGGAGAAGCAGGTTCCCCACTGAACAGGGAGCCAATGCAGGGCTCGATCCCAGTTCCCTGGGATCAGGGGTGCCTGGGTGGCACTGAGTGTGCCACCCAGGCACCCCTCCTTTTAATCTTTTAAGGCAGATGCTTAATGACTGAGGAACCCACACGCCCCACCATTTAATTCATAAAGTCATATTTCAAAACCAGTATCATTACCCCAACTTTACAAAGAAGTTAAACAGATAGGTTAAGTAATCTGCCCAAATCAAACAACTGGAAAGCAACAAGACCAGGAATATGAATTCAGCTCTACTGGATTCCAAAGAACAAAGCTTTCCCATTACTGCCTCTCAAAATTTTATAGCTAATAAGCATACTGTGTAATCAAGACAAAAGCAGAATTTAACAGAAAAAAAAATCTGGCTTAATATAGCATATGTATGCCATATGTGTGTGTGCATGCTGAAATTCTTCAAATTACTTCATGAATTTTTAGACTATAGAGTTTTCTATTAAATACAATCACCTGTCTTGCTGAAGTTGTCTTATTCTCCATTATTTTATCAGCTTCTTTAATTGCACCTAGGATTTTGGCAAACATACTTGTATCATCACCATCCACTTCATGAAGAGCATCTGAAGTCTCAGGTATATAAGGATTGCGATTAAACATTTGAAAATATGGTGTATTTTTAGGAGGCTCCTATTTTAAGGAAAACGGACAAGGATTTGTAATAAAATATTTATGTAGCCAAACAACAGTCATAACTCAAAAGTACAGAATCATAAAAAGGCACATACCAAGTGAGTTGCATTGAACGCAAATGAAATGGCCGATAGGTGATCATCCCAGTTGTTTGGGTGGTCAGCACAGTGTTTAGAAAGAAATGCTTTGATTATGCTAGGTGTACTTTCAGTTGGATTAATGGTTTGGGAGGTATGAGAAATTACAATTTGCTTTGTGCCGAACAATCCACACAGTTCAACATTGATCTGAAAAATATATAAAACAAAGTTGACTTTAAAATTTGTATTTTACTTTTCCCTTGACTGAATGGTTTCAAAAGAATCTGAATCTTGTCTTTTTCACTGAACCATAACCACTCTATATAAAAACATACATACTGTATTTAAAACAGCAGTTACCATTTAGTGAGTCCTTACCATCTACTGGTCAATACACTAGATGCTTTACATTGCTGTCATTATACCTTACAACAATCATGAGTTCTCATTAACCCCCTTTTATTTATTTTTTGTAAAGATTTTATTTATTTATTTGACAGACAGAGATCACAAGTAGGCAGAGAGGCAGGCAGAGAGAGGGAGGAAGCAGGCTCCCTGCTGAGTGGAGAGCCCGATGCGGGGCTTGACCCCAGGACACTGAGATCATGACCTGAGCCCAAGGCAGAGGCTTTAACCCACTGAGCCACCCAGGTGGCCCGTCATTAACCCCCTTTTAAATATAAGAAGTTTTGGGAGGCAAGTGCCTTGCCAAACATACATGTACAGCAAGGAAATGGAAGTACAGAATTTAACACTAACTCTGAGTTCATATAACATTTTAATTCAGCAAACAATTTCTCAAACACACACTAGGTCACAAATCTAGTTAATAGTTATGTGACTCTGGCAAGTAACTAAACTTCTATGTACTCAGTTTCCTCATCTGTAAAATGAGGAAAATGCTACCCAGGACCCTTTTGAGAATTATATGAGTACATGTTTGTAAAGTACCTAAAATAGTTATTGGCAAGTATTAAGCACTTTATAACTTGTAATGTTACTATTATTGTTGTGGATTTATTATCTGCAGAACCTAAAAAAAGTCAAAATGAGTTTAGAAAACTTCTAACAATAAGCAGTAAAATAATCTATTTTTCCTACATTATGCCTCACACTATTTTTTCTTATTATTTTTAACTGGGTAAACTTTTGGTTAATAAACTTGTCTTTTAAAAGATTGTATTCTTGGGGCACCTGGGTGGCTCAGTGGGTTAAAGCCTCTGCCTTCGGCTCAGGTCATGATCTCAGTGTCCTGGGGTCAAGCCCCGCATCGGGCTCTCCGCTTGGCCGGGAGCCTGCTTCCTCCTCTCTCTCCGCCTGTCTCTCTGCCTACTTGTGATCTCTGTCTGTCAAATAAATAAATAAAATAAAAAATCTTAAAAAAAAAAAGATAAAAGATTGTATTCTTGTTGCCTAATTGTAAGAAGACAAGTAGTATCACAGTAACAAAAGAGGTAAAGCTAGTAAAAAACGCACCGAAACCAAAACCACATTTCCCAAGCTTCCTTGTAAGGAAAGAATAGTCATGTGATATAGTTTTGGTAAAAAAGATGTAAGTGGAAGTTATTGGGCTTTTAAAAGTTGTTGGGTAGACTCAGCTGCTACTAGGTATTTTTGTCTATTGTCCTCCCCATTCTTTCTGTCTGAAATACAGATTTTTGTGGCATGGCCTCTGGAAGCCATATGGTAAACCTAAGACTGAGAGTCACATCTCAAAGACGGTAAAAGAGAAAACTAGAAGCATGGGTTCCCAAAGACATTGACCTGATACGGGACTAATCCCATGACCATGAGATCAAGACCTGAATGAAACCAAGAGTGGGATGCTTAACTGAGTGTGCCATCCAGGCACTCCTCCTTTTAATCTTTTAATTCAAGAGTAGTTAAAAAGATATCCTAGAAAAAAAAAATCCTAGAGGGCCCCTGGCTAGCTCAGTAGGTAGAACATGATCTTTGGGTTATAAATTCAAGCCCCACGTTGGGTGTAGAGATTACTCAAAAATAAATCTTTAAAAACAAAAAAGAGAGAGAGAGAAATCTCAGCGAATTGGTGTCATTTGGGTCAGCCTCAATCTGAGGTCATAATCAATGCTTTTAAATGACTGAGTTCTGGAAGAGGGTCAAACCACTTCTTAGTTTCAAGAGGCTGTTGCCTAGGAATGATCCAGTGAATTCATTTGTGGGATGCCAGCCTGATATCCTAACCCTAGAGCCTTTTTTCTCCCATCAACCCAGACATTCTATTAGTTGTTACAATTTTGATTTTCCATAGACATATTTTTAAAATTAAAGAAGTAGATTTTCCTTTGGAAAGTATATTTTCTTTCCTTCAGAGATTTACAAAAAGTTCATGCACTTTATTGAAACATCTGTATTTTCATCCAACTGTGTGTGTAACACACACACACACTGTATGCATCCACAGTGTAATATTCTAATCTTATTTCAACACTTTAGCAGTGTTTGGTATGTGTTTGCTGACAAAAGCAACCATTTCAATTTGTCACCATTATGCTAATATTTAAGCCATTTACATTACAGCAAAAAGAACACATTTTCTCAGTCTTCAGTGATTTTGTTTTTTGCTATTAAACTTCACAAAAGAGGCTTATAAACATTTATTGCCACCTTTGTTAAAATTTCCAAAGACCTGGATTATCACATGACTTTAAACATCACCAGAAAAAGTGGTGACTCATAATAGCTTCATACGGTCATTATTTTTATCTCTGAGCACTTTATGCACTAAGGGTGAAGCTTTTCATTAGATATGGTGGAAGCAAATCAGTATTTCAAATCAGTTTCTTGGTATTTTGAATTTAGGTGACCAACTTCCTATCAGATCTAATTAGTTCATATTTGTTTCCATCTCGTTAATATGTCTCTAAAAGAACTAGTACCAGAAGTTAAGTAGAAGTGTCAGCTCTATCATTTTCTTATGGCTGACAGGTGATTGTATTATTGTATTACCTTGTTTTCACTGTAAGAAACTTAAGCCACCTGGCTATTCTATGAGGAGTAGTTTGGTGGAAACTAGATGATATTTAGAAACGCAACTTCTACTAAAAACCAAGAATGAGCAAGGAAACTACTGAAGACCTCTTACATGTTGTGGATTCTTATTCTTTTCTCAAGATAACTTCATATATCCTGTGTGATATACAATCATCTGTCTTCTTTTTTTTGTTTGTTTTTAAAGATTTTATTTATTTAATAGAGAGATACACAGTGAGAGAAGGAACACAAGCAGGAGGAATGGGAGAGGGAGAAGCAGGCTTCCTGCAGAGCAGGGAGCCCAATGCGGGGCTCCATCCCAGGACCCTGGGATCATGACCTGAGCCAAAGGCAGATGCTTAACGACTGAGCCACCCAGAAGTCCCCAATCATCTGCCTTCTTACATGTTGTGGATTCTTACTCTTTTCTCAAGGTAACTTTATATAACATGTGTGATGTACAATCACCTGCCTTGTTGATCTGGGATGCTCTTAATCATCTATACATATCATTAGCAAACTTCTTTTCTTTCTTATTTATTAGGTAAAAATGAAATATAAGCAGAACTTCTAACATTGTTTATCCTATAAACTGGATTGTTTCATACGCCTCATTTTGACCATTGCTCTGTCAGTCAAAGCCAGCAAGATTATCTGATAGTTAACAACACATTCAAGTCTCAGCTTTAATGCAACAATTTTACTGCTTGCTCTTATGAACTTGGCTATGTGTCAGAATGTCTCTTCATGGCAGTTATTCTTGACTATGTGCCTTAGCAGTTCTAGATGAGAGAAATCCCACCACCCTATAATGTAATAACTGGAATGTTCAGTCAATTCCCTAGAGAACAAGTAAGTATTATTACTATTTTTGTTTCTTAGATAAGTTAAAATGGTCTTAATTTTCAATATTCATTCCTATTTAATTTGAACACGTTTCCACATTTGTTATTCTTTTTTTTTTTTTTTAACAGATTTATTTGTCTGAGAGAGAGAGGGAGCTCACACTCGTGGATGCATGGGAGCTGGAGGGAGCAATAAAAAGAGGGACAAGTAGACTCCATGCTGACTGCAGAGCCAACATGGGGCTCAAACCCAGGACCCTGAGATCATGACCTGAGTGAAATTAAGAGCCAAACACTTAAACAAGTGGACCACCCGGGGCAAGGAATGGGATTTTGGGAGGGTTTCCACCATTCCCTAATTGATACAGGTGGCTCACAGTGCTTAAACTATACAAACAAGGTGGTTTATGCCGAACACCATTTTTCCTTTAAGAATCTAGAATTTTGGTACAAGCCAGGCAGTGGGCACCTTCGTGACTAGCTACCAAAAAAAGATCCTAGGCACTGAGGGGCGCCTATGTGACTGTTGGTTAAAGCATCTGCCTTTGGCTCAGGTCATAATCTCGGGGTCCTGGGATTGAGACCCACACTGGGTTCTCTGCTCAGTGAGGAGTCTGCTTCTCCATCTTACTCTCTCTGCACTCTCCCTCTCTCTCTTTCTCTCTCAAATAATAATTTAAAAAAAAGATTAACCTTTAACAAAAAAAGTCCTAGGCACTGTGTCTCTAATGAGCTTCCCTGGTAGCACACTTTACATGTGCTTGCTTTAATTCCTCGTTGACAGAATTAAACATGTCTGGATGTAATTTTTGTTTATATCAGTACTCTGTTTAATTATGAAAATTTTAAAATATGCCTTAAGTGTCATAGTCACTATTCCTTTTTTAGAATTTTCATATATATTCTTGCCTGCATATTCTTTCAAGTTAACTTTAATCTGTAAAAAGGTGAGAGCAAGAAATAAGCTCCTTCCTTATTAATGCTGATTAGAAATTAATTATATAAATTACTTTGATTTGGGAAAAATACCTTTCAATATTGAAAATTCTCATTCATAAACATGATATATTTCTCTTTAGTCAACTCTCCCTCTATATGTCAATCATAGAATTTTTTTTTTAAACGATTTTATTTTTAAGTAATCTCTACGCCCCATGTGGGTCTTGAACTTGCAACCCTGAGATCAAGAGTCACATGCTCTATCCACTGAGCCAGCCAGGGGCCCCCAATCATGGAATTTTTAAGCTAGAAGTAAACAAGGATTATTTGGTCCAACTTCCTCATTTTAGTTTTAGGAAACTTGAAGACAGATTTACAATTACTTACTTGCACAATCAATACAAAAATCCTGGTCTCTTAATTGCCAGTCCAGCTACCTTTGTGCTATGCAATATTAAACTTCAATTATCTGTACCAATTTATATAAACTTACTAAGAACCCTATAATGCACAGGTGTGCAAGGCACTGAAAGATTAGTAAAATATGCTCTTAGACCTAACTAATTATTTGTCTTACCTCATGAATGAACTCTTCTCTTTGGTCCATTATTATTTTCTGAGGCGGTCCATATAAGAAAAATATATTGATAATAGCTTTAGAAATTTCTGATGCTGAAACATCACAGAGAGGCAAAATCACAACCCATTTTGTGAACAAATCTGTCATGATTATAGTATAAACATGACTTCTGTTGCTTGCATGAAATGGGCCCATCAGATCAACAGTAACTATACTCCATGGATTCTCCACCTTCAGAAGGTGCTGTTTTGGTGCTAGAATAACTGTATTTTTTGCCACTTGGCAATGCTGACAAGCATATACCTATAAAACAGGCACACAATAAGAAAAAAGATATATAGATGTTTATATAGTCAACATAATAAAAGCAGCCTTATAAATATGAAGTTTTTATTAAAATGGCTAATAGTTACTTTCTGTTTTGAAGGAGAAATCTTTAGACTATTCTCAGAATAGAATAAAACCTTCTGTTCAGAATACTAAGCAAGTAACTACTTGCTATTACAATCCAGTGACTACTTTAAGGGGGTCTTACTAACATGGAACATCACTCTAGCTTACATTCAACAAATATTTTTTATGTAAATAAATCTTAAATTTCTTATGGCGAATTTGTTATGTTTTTAAGTCAGTATCTGAATATACAATAATTTCTATAAGCAAAATATTTTTTATCTATTCCAACAGTATTTACTAAAATATAATTTTATTCAAAAAATACTTAGAGATGCCAGAAATTCCTCAAGGTCCCAGGAAAACAGAAAGAACAAAAACAAAGCCCATGCTGTCATGGAGCTTTGAATGTGAGTGGGATGAGAACTAATTAACATATGGATGGTGCCGTGCCAATGCTCAGCATATTTCTAGAATTCTACTTTGGAAACCACTTTCAAACCAACTTGTGAACAAAATTTTATAAACTCTCTTTGCATAGTTACTTTTAATCAGAAGTTTTATTGTCCAAATTATGTACTAGTTTTCATCATAAATAACCTCTATTTCTAAAAACCATATCCATTCTCAAATGATAAAGATCTGACAAAGATCAAAGAAATGTGTGGCAGGTTCTAAAAGCCAATACAAAAATTGAGGTCTACCTGCACAGACAACAAACTGATATTACAAACGATATTTAAACGTTGCTTTAATTCTTTACACCTGAAGTGACAATCTTCTGATGTACTATTATAATTATTAAAAGGATCTCACATAGACACCAAGTCATAGAATACACTAGAAGGAGCAGGGATCAGATGACCTACCAGTAAAAACACCAGAATTCCTAGATGAATATACTCTAAAAAGCTGAGGGTTGTAATAAGTTATAAAGTCACAAAACTCAGACTAATATCATCATTTTTACAACTTGATTTTGACTTTAGTTGGTTTTGGGTCTCTGCCATATTTGACATTTTCTACATCAAGATGAGTTATGCACAAAAGATGAGAGCACACACTGGACCTGACTTATGGACAGATTCTCCTCTCAAGAAAAGATTAAATGATGGCCATCAAAGAGGTAATCATTTAGTCAATTTCACCCCCATTTGAATTCTGCCAATATAAAAGAGTTCAATGATGAAAATCTGGT
Organism: Mellivora capensis; assembly: GCA_004024625.1. Taxonomy (NCBI): domain Eukaryota; kingdom Metazoa; phylum Chordata; class Mammalia; order Carnivora; family Mustelidae; genus Mellivora; species Mellivora capensis. Next base: position 80,328 of record PISX010006542.1, on the reverse strand, counting down.
TCTAAATAATCTATTTTAATATGCTATTTTTCAAAATTTTAAATACTGTTTTAGTTCAAATTATGCTTTAGTGATTCTAAAGGAGAATTTGAAAACCTGATTTCTTTTTTTTTTGAGGGGGGGTAAGGAGGGGAAGAGGGAGAGAGAGAATCTTAGGCAGGTTTCATGCCCATTGCAGAGCCCAAAATGGGGCTCTGTCTCACAACCCTGAGATCATGACCTCAGCTGAAATCAAGAGCCAGGCACCCTGAAGGAGAATTTTGATGGGAAGTAAGACTCCTTTTAAATGTTTTTGTACAAACACTACCCATAGAAAAAGTACTTAACAAAAGGTAATATCCAGAGTAAATCTGAAGCGATAATGAATTCTGGATATCTACTATAAAGACATTATTTAAAATATTCTTAATATATAAGCCATACCCACTGTTTGACATCATTGGTCACAGAAGTCCAATAATAATTGGATTCCACTAGAGTAAGGGTCCTGGATATGCCATGATGAGCTCCAGTGTCATTTTCATGGCATTCTCTTAGGACTTTCTTTTTTTCTTCTTCTGAAACAATCACCAAACGGTTTTGTTTTCTGTCTTTTCCAACATAAAACAGCTTTTTTTCTGGAATAAATAATAACAAGAAGATACGATTGCAATTTTTAGAGATCAATATAGTTTTAAGATAATCTAATCATGGCCATATAATCAAATCATTATGGTTTTTTTAAAATCTTTTTCCCTCTAAGATAAAATACTTATTTGTAATGAATGCATACATACAACCTGAAAGGTTCTCAGCTGTTATGTAGGAGGATCACTAGTTGCTATAATTTTGTAACTATCCATACCAGTGGAGCTAGTTTGTTCACCAAAACATGTGATAACTACAGGAGTATGAAATTATCTTTTTATGGGAGTACTCAAACTGGAAAAATACTTGCAGGCACCCCTTAAAAATGGTATGAATTAGCAGATGAATTATGTATAGATAAGCAACTTCTGGAACAGAATATTCCAAAATAGTATTTCTTTTTTTTTTCCCCCAAAATAGTATTTCAACATAACTTACATTTTTGTAAGCAATCACGCTGTTAAGTTTTTCTAGATTTGAACAGGCGGTGGGATGTGTAAAGCAGGAAAGTAAGAGAACCTTTATCCTTAAGATAGTTCTCTGTTTTCCTCTGGAGGGTACCTGAGAAGAATCCATAGCTGGAAAGCAATTGAGGTGGGGAAAGAATCACTCTCTCTCTCCAGTGTGGATGAGGTAGCTATTCAAACTCCAAAATATAGCACTAAGTTAATTTTAGTTACAGCATTAAGTTTAATTAAGCATATGCTGAGTAAACATTCCTTCCCTGAATTAGAAGGTAAGCTACTTAAGGGCAGGAACCTTATCTACCTTATTTATCCGTGTATTATCCCTAAGGCCTAAAATGTGATTGACACACAGTAGGAACTTGGTAAACATTTGTTGCGTAAATGTTTAAATAAATAAATGAATAAATGAATCATAACTTTACTAAGAGCTAAGACATGTACTTATGAAGTATAAAGGAATTATAGGATGGGGTATACACAGAGATATGAGGAAGTATTTATATATTATTTTAACGTCCCCTGATTTTGTAACTAGAGGAAAAACTTCCATTAATTAATAGCACCACCATTCATTTAGTCCTCTGGCAACCTAACTTCTGGCTTATTTCATTGCAAACATCTCTTCCCTTTGAAGGAAGAGGGAGAAAGAGGGAAAAATTACCATAATCTTTCAATCTTATTTTCTATAAAAAGAAAATAAATTTTCTATTGCCTTTCAAATATTTAATCCATTCAGGGGGATTAGGTATCCAAAAATGAATGTGATCCTGAAAATATCTGATGGCAGGGGAACCACAGAAATAAATACAGTAAAAAGTTAATGTCAATATTTTCATATCAGCATCAAGTAAGCTCTTCATCGATAGTGACATAAGTGCTAGAAAATGCCATTAAAGTAGGAACTACCTGAGGACAAAAGCATGAGATGTTCATTTAAGTGAGTGGTTTTTTTTTTTTTTTCATGGTTATCATTTTCTATGATTTAAAATGTCCTTTTCATGCTTACTGGTATTCAGTTAGCTTCATTGGAATTTTTATTTTGCTTTTGACTGTCATCATCAATTACACTGGTAATTTTTTTTTTTTTAAGATTTTATTTATTTATTTGACAGGGAGAGATCACAAGTAGGCAGAGAGGCAGGCAGAGAGAGAGGAGGAAGCAGGCCCCCGCTAAGCAGAGAGCCCGATGCAGGGCTCCATCCCAGGACCCTGAGATCATGACCTGAGCTGAAGGCAGAGGCTTAACCCACTGAGCCACCCAGGCGCCCCAATTACACTGGTAATTGTTAAGCAACAACCAGTTACTGCAGAAAATTCTCTGGATTCCACAAAGTAGAGATGGAAAATCATCTATATTAACTCTCCACTTAAGATTTGGGGCGTACATGTTACCTTTGTTTCTTTTCTTTTTCTTTTTTAGAGACAGAGAGAAAGAGAGTGTGTATAAGCGGGGGTGGGGTGTCGGGGAGGGGAAGAGGGAGAGAGAATTTTAAAGATGCTCCACACCCAGCACAGAGCCCCACACTGGGCCCTACCTCACGACCCTGAGATCATGACCTGAGTCAAAATCAAGAGTCAGATGCTTAACCAACTCAGCCATCCAGGTGCCCCAGTGTTACCTTTGAAGATAAATTTTTTTGCTGCTCTTCTTATGCCACTTCTTTCACTTGGTAGTGTAGTTGGATGATATTCACCAGTTCGTTTATAATATGCAATCTGTTTAAGATGAAGGTCACCATTTTTTCCACTACGGACCATGATGGACCTAGGTAAAGGTATTTAAAGATATAATTTTAATGATAAGTTCATTCAGTTGCTATTTTGGTTCAGGCTTCTGTCACATTTCTGCTTACATATGAATTGAACATTCCCGGAATATTATCTGTGATGGAGATAAATATAGTACAGAAAAGGAACTGTGTGGTGTATACGAACTAAAATATTCAAAAGCTATTTTTGAGATACATCATAACACATTATCTTGTCTCCTTCCATGTGAAAAGAAATGCTGAAAATTTTCCATATACTGGGAAAAAACAAAATAAATGATTACACTTCAAAAAGTTTTGCTTAAAGTCACTCACTACCATCAATCGAAATCTTACTTACATAGAATGGTTCTGTTGTATGACATTTAAATACATGATAGGTTATAAAGGGGAGAAATGTTTTTTTTTTTTTTCCTTCTAAATATATTCATGGTCATTGCAAAATGAAAAAAAAAAAAAGTCCACTCAAGTAATTTATGAAAAAGATCTATTTTGGAAATGTTTAAATGATAAATGACAGAGAAGATATTTAGTTATGCCAGATCTCATATACTCTTCTGAACTACATATAAGCTGCTTTTTCTTGAACAGAACTGATTTTTGGACCTGTACATACTTTATCTATGTTATAAAGAAAACTCTGGCCATACCGGCAAAAACATAACAAAACAAAATAAAATTTGTCTATTTTAGACCATAAATTATATGGGAAACCACTAAGTTAAAAAAAAAAAGCCCCTTTCATATTTTTAGGTGAAAGAAACTATTCTATGCAGATTATTCTGTTTGCCACCACCCCCACCCTTCCAGATCAATTTTTTGGCCTCTCTTTCCCTGCTACTGTGCCCTAAGAGACTGACCCTTGAAAACTACACTTAAAGTTTTCTGATTAGGTTTGCCCAGTGAGAGGTGCCAGGAGGCAAATCAGAATGCAGAAGCGGTCAGGATATTTATTTATTGGTTTAGGCTGTAACCCTCTGCAACTACTGCTCCTGTAGAGTAGCCCATCTTCCATGTTTCTAATTCTTACTGCAAGTCTGTAACATCATTTCTTCTTTTCGCTAACTCAGGAGCACTAGTCCATCATTATGCCCTGCTGTTACTAATCTCAGGGTACCATGTGGATTTCTTCGGCCCTGTTCTTTGGTCTTTAAATAGGAGTTTCATTAAATTTTCTTCAAATTTCCAGGAGAATGTATGTTCTGTTTCTTTTTTTTTCCCCCCAGATTTTATTTATTTGAGAGAGAGAAAGATAATGAGAGAGAGAGCATGAGCGGGTGGGCGGGGGGGATGGAGAAGGAGAAGTAAGCTCCCTGCCTAGCAGGGAGCCCAACATAGGGTTGGATCCCAGGAGCCTGGGATCATGACCTGGGATCATGACCTGAGCCTGGAATCATGACCTAAGGCAGACGCTTACAGACTGACTGAGCCACCCAGGTGCCCCTATCCCCTATCTTCTGTTTCCTACTAGGACTCTAACACAAAAGCTCAAAATTTTTAATTCTGAAAACAATATTTATATTTACTGATTACTAGAAGATTTAGTGATGAGTCTACAAGAGAGTATTACTGCAGAAGGAATGTTAGAATAAAAAAGAATAGACTGTGCCCAGGAACCCATGGCTTTAACAGTCTATTTAAAGTCTCTTCTCCTGTGATATAGCACTTTCCACATTCAATAACCATCTTTCTGATCTTTTCATAACTTCCACTGAGGATATCAGTACATTTATAATATCTCTTAGTCTTGGGTTAGCATAAAGTGTAAGCTATTTTATGGTCTATATAAAGATTTATTCAATAGGACTTAGGAGAAAAAAATTATAACAAATTGTACTTCATCGAAATCACAAGCCATTCAAGAGACATCTTTAAGGAAAGGAAAAGGTAATCCACAGACTGGCAGAAGATATCTTTAATATGTATATCTAACAAGGGACTCATACTCAGCATATATAAACAACTACAAATCAAAAAGAAATGGATAAAAACCCAACTCAAAAAATGAGAGTAAAATCTTACACGGCACTTTAAAAAAGAAGATATCCAAATGGTTCATAAGCCAGTGAAAATGTGCTCAACATCATTTCTCCAAAAAGCAAATTAAGAAGTCATGATTTCTGTAGCTACACACTATCAAAGGGGTAAAATTAAAAACATAGACAATGCCACCTATAAGGACAGGTAACAAGTGAAACACTTATACATGGTGGGAGTGCAAAAGGCTACAGCTACCTTGGAAAATTGAGTCTTCTAACTAAACACTTGTCTACGGTAAGGACTTGACAAATCTACTTTTGAATTTATACCCCAGTGAAATGAATACATAACTATCAAAAGATGTGTAAGAAAATGTTCATAGATTTTTTGTAGTCATAATAACCCCTAATTGGAAATAGTAAAGCCATAGAGAGATTCTACTATGTATATACATAGTCCTTGTCCTGTGGCTCTGTTCTCAAGTTCCATCATGCTCTAAATCTTAGTTCTTTTCAAACTCTTAGGTGAGGTACATTCCCCCTGACCCCTACCACTCACTCCATCTGTCAAAGACCTCTTGATGCCTTTACTTTAATGTCATCCTCACTACAGTTTTTCCCCTGCAAAATGATTCTGTGGCAAGCTTCCACTCTTCATCAATTTTCATTTTAGGGAAACTGGTGAATCAAGTAGGGAATACAGACTATGCTGGTCTACCTATCCATTTGCCTGCCTGTCATTCTAGCTCTGTATTAAACCTCCTCAACTCTTAAAACAAACCAACAAGCAAAAATCATTTATCCTATTTTCAACTCCAGGGTACACTGACACAAGCTCTTCCATGTCCAAGGGAGAGAAAGAACTGCCCTGTCTCATTTTATTTCTTAAAGATTTTATCTTTAAGTAATCTCTACACCCAACATGGGACTCAAACCCACAACTCTCAGATCAAAAGTCACATGCTCTGCTCACAGAGCCAGCTAGGCATCCCTGCCATTTCTCATTTTAGATTAAATCACTAGGGTCTATATTCTATAAAATATATGACCAACCCCAAATTATGGTTTTCTATGAGTGGCTTTTGGGATCAACAATGTTCTAAATCATCTAAAAGAGAACCTTGAAACATCCCATCCTAGCCAGCTGCTGAAAATGGTATCTGGAGGAAGATATGATTTATACAAATAAGATAAAATCCTTTATTGCCTTCCTTTCAGAGATCAGTAAAGGTTGCAAAACCTGAAGGACCTTAAAAAGAAAAGGGAAGAAGCATTTTCAGGCCTATTAAAAAGCCTCCAGGAGCAAAACACCAAACTCGCACACCTTATGAGAAAATACAGGTCCCATAACACAGAGGGATATGGGTAATTATAACTGGTAGAAAAAAAACTGGCTATTGGACAACATGAATGTCTCCATAAATTACAGTGATGTCCATTATTTTCCCCTTATACTTAAAAACTTCTAAGTTCCCCCAACTGTCCCCTACAATTCTCCAGGGTGTCTTAGTCCACTTGGGTTGCTCTAACAATATACCATAGACTGGGTGTCTTATTAACAACAAACATTTATTTCTCACAGTTCTAAAGGCTGAAAAGTCTAAGCACAAGCTGGCAGATTCAGTGTCTGGTAAAAGCTTGCTTCTTGCTTCATAGATTACCTCTTTGCTTTGTCTTCACATAACAGAAGGTGCTGGGGAGCTTCTGTCATCACTTTTTTTTTTTTTTTTTTTAAAGATTTTTATTTATTTATTTGACAGACAGAGATCACAAGTAGGCAAAGAAGCAGGCAGAGAGAGAGGGGGAAGCAGGCTCCCCGCTGAGCAGAGAGCCCGATGCGGGGCTCGATCCCAGGACCCTGGGATCATGACCTGAGCCGAAGGCAGAGGCTTAACCTACTGAGCCACCCAGCTGCCCCTCTGTCATCACTTTTAAAAGAGCACTAATTCCAGGGTGTCTGGGTGACTCTGTCGGTTAAGTGCCAACTCTTGATCTCAGCTAAGGTCTTGATCTCAGGGCTATGAGTTCAAGCCTTGCACTGGGCTCCACACTGGGCATGGAGACTACTTAAAACAACAACAACGGCAGCAGCAAAAATGAAGGGCACTAATTCAATTCTTGAGGGCTCCATCCCATGACCTAATCACTTTTCAAAGGCATCACCTCTTAATACCATCACACTGGTGGTTAGGTTTTCAACATACAGATTTGCAGGAGTGGGGGCATGAGGGAGAGAACACACAAACATTCAGTCTATAGCATTGAGGATACCAGAAAATCTTTTCTCTAATTACTCAATATAAGATAAAGCCCTCAGTACATTCAAGCATCTGTGCTATTAGGATACTCCTGGCTGTCCTACCTAAAATACATGAACAAAGATTCATGTTCAGAAAGTCTATTCACTAAAATTAACCTTTCCACTTTCAAACCCTTAACTTTTGAAGAACCGAAAATACATCAAAATAGAAGAATTTTTGCTCCTCAAAGCAAGCACATAGTACAAAAGTTCAAGGAATAGAAGAAATCAATAAACAAAACTTTGAAGACTGAGTTCTCTGAGGCTTTGGCTTTGTTGTTTGTTTGTTTGTTGTCATCATTAAGGTAGAGTGGACTCTTCTAGTGGTAGAAGACATAAAAATCAGAAAATTTCCACATATTTTTATATTTCAAAAGTGTGTTATATAAGGGTTGGCTGTCTTAGTAAAGAAGAGAACACTTAAAGGGGTGATTGTTTGACAGTTATCTTGAAACTTAAAACTATTCATTGTCCTAAGCATATTTTTATCTTCCAAATGAATTATTAGACAGAGTAGACACTATTAAAGACTGCCCTTGGCCATCTCCACTGCTTACTGACAAAGTCTGAACTATTTAGCCAAGCCTCTACAACCTGGCACAAAACAAGCTCACAGTTTCTCCTCTCGTCTTCTCTATATACCTTTGCCCACATCCCAACCACTCTCTGTACCTTTGTTTATGTCACCATTTCCCCCGTGAACGGTTTATCCTTCCAATTGTGAGTAAATCTTTTTTTTTTTTTAAAGATTTTATTTATTAGAGAAAGAAAAAAAAAAGCAGACTTCCCACTGAGCAGGAAGCCCAGCTTGGGCTTGATCCCAGGACTCAGCTATCATGACCTGAGTCCAGGGCAGATGCTTAACCCACTGAGCCACCTAGGTGCCCCTACCTGATTAAGTCTTAACCATTTTTCAAAATAAATCTCTAGTGCCTCACTGAAGCAAGCCTTTCATGATGTCTGAATCTGAAGCGATCTCAACCTCTCCTGACCTTTGTACCATTGTAGAACTTCCTATGTTTTACTCACTACTGCAGTTGTCAGGCCTTTCATCCATGTAACTTTTTATTGGTTTATTCATTTACTAAGTCCTTAAATCCTTATATGCACTAGGTTATGGGAATACAAAGCTAAATAATAAAAAAACCAAAAACCTTTTGTTCTTTTATTTTTTTTTAAGATTTATTTATTTATTTGAGAGAGAGAGAGAGAGAGAGTGTGCGAGAGTGCGAGAGAGCGCGCAAGCGCACGAGGAGAGAGAAGTAGAGCAGGAGCAGGGGGAAGGGTCAGAGGGAGAGAATCTCAAGCAGAAACCACCTCAGCACAAAGCTCATTGCAGGGGCCTGATCAGGTCATGCAATGACCTGAGCTGAAATCAAGAGTCAGATGCTTAATTAACTGCACCACCCAGGTGCCCCAAAAATCTTTTGTTCTTTTAAAGGCAATGTTAAGAACGTGAAAATAGGGGCGCCAGGGTGGCTCAGTGGGTTAAAGCCTCTGCTTTCGGCTCTGGTCATGATCTCAGGGTCCTGGGATCAGGCGGGCCCCGCATCAGGCTCTCTGTGGAGCAGAGAGCCTGCTTCCTCCTCTCTCTCCCTGCCTGCCTCTCTTGCCTACTTGTGGTCTTTGTCTGTCAAATGAATAAATAAAATCTTAAAAAAAAAAGTGAAAATAATAATAACAGCTGGGAGAAAATATTTTCAGTATACAAATATAATAAAAAACTTGTATTCAGAACTTATAAAGAACTCTTATTTCTTTCAAGTTTTCATTTAAATTCTAGTTAGTTAACATATACGGTAAAATTGGTTTCAGGTGTAGAATTTAGTAGTTCATCACTATACATAACACCCAGTGCTCATCACAAGTGCCCTCCTTAATACCCATCTTATACATACTATAAGCTATTATTTAAATGACATCTGAAAAAGCCAAAACTACAGGGGCAAGGAATAATTGCCCCTGTAGGTTTTTAAAAATTTATTATTATTTTTATAATATTTTATATATTATTTTTTATTTATTATTATTAAAATTTTATATTTTAATATAACATTTTATATATTATTTTTTATTATTAAAAAATAATTTTTTTTAATTAAAGGAGAATTTTTAATTAACTGCAAAAGCAATTTTTAAGAATTGCAAACATTTATACAATGCTTTACTGTAATGATCCTCACAACATCCTATGAAGTAGGCACTAGCTGTATATCCACTTTATAGATAAGAAAATAGAGTTTCAGAGAAATTATCCAATTTGCTCAAAGCAACACAGTGAGTGGGAGCACAGACATCTGACCCTTGTTTTCTGTTGTTTCAAATTTTGTTGGCTTTTTTTCCCCCTGCTATGCTAGTAACTTCATTATTGTCAACCTCAGATTTCATAATACTTGGATCAGACCTCTTCTAGTGAAGTTGTAAAATGATTTTGTAATTAATAATTCAGATTACATATGAGAAGTGACAAAGTCTTATTAATTTTTAATGTTTATATCATTTCACATAGTTTGGGACACAGTGGACATTCACGTATTTGTGAATGAGCAAAGAATTATTTGCCATTCCTCATAGGAAAGATAGCAGTGAATTTAAAAAAAAAAAGAGCACATGTTCCAAACGTAATTGTTATTTCACTTAGGAAAACATTACTTTACTTACACATATATAGCACTATAAGAAGAGTGTGTCTACGAAGTCATGGCTTTTAGGAGTCAAAATTTGTGGTGTAAGAGCTACCTAAGCTTCAGTAATCACATATGAAAAGAGAAGATAATACTTATTCCTCCTTTTTCATAAATATCAGGATCAGTGAGATTAAGGATTTGCAAAGTCCCTTGCAAATGGTAATTCAATATATAATTATTGTTAAAATATTTATTATCATTCATACCAAACTGTTCAAAGTATTAGAAAACTCTTCTCAAAACTTTATCTACAAGGAAAAAGATTTTAAAATCTCGTTTTTACTAATGGTGATTAATGATTTATGTTTTGTTTAATGTTTATGTTTTAATGCTAACAAGGAAAGCCAGAAGACTGAAGAGTTGCACACTTTGTAATGGTTATAGTCTAATGTGGTTCACAAGCTTAAATACATAAGAAAAGTCAGTTCACAAAAAGGAAAATCATCTAAATAGGTTAAAATTTGCTGCTAATATTTGGCATTTATATACAGAAATAATACAGGCTTTAAGCTGTAAGAGTAGCAAACATAAATCAAGTAGTTTCCTATATCCAAATATTAAACAAAAGTATCATTTACAAGGGAGAATTAAGTGGTTTAAGTTACAAAAATATTAAGCCTTCTTTAAATAGTCCTTATTTTTAAGAATTTGTGTTAAATAGGTACTTGTGTATTAAAATATGTAGGGATGACAAAAGGACGTGAAGGTGGCTGATTACAAGTTCCAATTTTGCAAGAGGTACTGTCAGGGCCAAATTTGGTTGAGCTTTAACGCTAGGTCCCTAAGACAACGTCAAATAAAATCAATAAGTAGTTGCGTAAATATCTGTTACTTAATTCCTTTAATTTTATCTTGTGTATGCAAAAAGTAAGGCAGTTAAGTATCACTTTAAGAACTGGACAAAACCCATCAAGGGCAACAACTTAAGTCTCCAAAAAGTTGTCATATGCATGTGTTCCAGCTTAAAAACTTAAATTTTGCGATATTTCAACAGACATACTAACTTGTGATCAGAATTTTTACTTCTGATTTAGTCTAATCTTTGAGAAAAAGAGGAACACATTTTTTTGTAAGTGTCTAAGAATGGGAAAACTAATTACACCAGCACAGTTCTAATCTGCTCCACTTCAACCTACAAATTCGCTTAAACCAAAATGCCTTCACTTCCAGAAGCATACACATAAAGTCACGTGTGATACATGAATTTCCATTTTGAACACGATTTCTCGACTTTGGCCCAGAAACGCTCGTTTGAGGAAGACCCACACTGAAGTAGTGTCCTTTTCCTTTTAAACTCCACGACTGCACCAGATTCTCCCTCGAACTCGCGATTTTCCCCGCCAAAGGAAATTTTACTCTAGGGCAAAAGGGCAATGTTCCAGATCAAACGACAACGATGGGCAAGTCAAGTGGGAGAATTCCTCAAAGTCCGCCAACTGCGGCGGCCAACCTTCCGAACCTGCTCGCGGTCTCGGACGCTACTTTAACCACCCGAGAGCATTTCCAGCGAGTTTGAATGGCTCGTTAACCAATTCGTAAGGGCAAGGTCCAGCTAAACTTAGCAGGATCAGCCAAACGATCTGAAGCAAAACTCGGTCACACAGACGAAGCACCACCCCACGTCCGACTCCAGAACTCGCCCCTTTTCAATTCAGCTGGCGCGGGACACCGCAACGCCCAAGCAAGGCCCTCTCTCCCCAAGAGCGCCTGCGCACTCTCCGCGGTCAATTAAACCCGTCCTTAAACTAGTCGATGCAAATGGTTTCGAAATTGCTGTCAGGTGATGCCTCACTTTAAAACCACTACATCTCACAAAAGATCCCGGAACGACCACTCACCGAAAGTGGTCCTAAACACAAACGACAGGATTTAAGCTTCCTCTCGCGACTTATCTGGTGCTGCCGGAAACGGAACTACCGCGCCTTTAAGAGGGGTGTGCTTATGGGGGCCGTGCGGGCCGTTTGGCACTTGCCGGAAAGCGTTCCGCCCGGTGAGGTTTCTGTGTGAGACCCGAGGCGGGCGGGGAGAGGCGTGACCGAGATAAGGGAGGTGGTGTAGTGCTTTGCAGTAGCTCTGTGTGGCCCTTCGGCTGCTACTGTAGAGAGACCTGCGTCCGAGCTAACGGCTGGAGTCTTTGGCGGACCACTTGCCTTCTGTCTCTGGGATTGAAGGGGAAGCCGAAAGCTGGGAAGGGCGCGGCTATCTTCTGCAGCTTGCGTGGCTGCTGCAGCGGTAGCAGGTGAGGACTCAGACCCGAGGAGAACCGAGGTGCCGAGCCCGGTCACCCGAGGCCGCTGCTGGGCAGTTAGTTGCTTTGTCTTCTGCGCTTTGCGGAGCTTAGACACGCGCTCTTCCTAGGGGCGTGTGCCAGAGCGAAAGGCGGCGTGGGCGTGGAGGCGTGACACTCCAGCCCTGAGGGTCTTTTCGCGTCTTATTTTCTTCTCCTCCTCCATTGCCTCCTTTCTGTATTCCTTGGGTTTGAGGGACCCGAAATTTCAGACGAAACCGAAGGAAACTGCCGAGCGTCCGGCTGGTACTCCAGGCTGTCGGCTCGCTCCTCCAGAGTAGGCAGCCTCGAGTCTGGGGACTGGTGTGGGCAGCGACGGCTATTTCTTATTTTCATTCCTCAGTCTCTATCCCTCTTCTCGCCGCCTGCACCCCCTACTTCAGAACAACAGAAAGGCCCTTGCGCTGCAGCTTTTCCAGAGTAAAAACGGAGACTGCGGGTCACTGCCTCACCTAATCAGTTCGAGTGTGCTGCACCTCGCGCGCTTGGAGGGAGAAGGACCGAGGGTGGGGACCACAGGATCGCATGGACTAGGTTCTGGACGACTTCTGGGAGTTGGCGACCTTTGGATTCCTGTGGAGGATACTTGTTTTGCTTCAGTGTGCTGGAAGGCTTAGATGGGGAAGTAGTAGGAAGCGTGGCTGGCGTTAGTACCCAGCGTCCTTGCCCTAGCCTGGGATAGGGTTTTGTTTTGCTACTGAAAATGCTTCAGTGAAAAATACAGTTTTTATTTCAGGCGGTCGCCAGTAACTGATTTCTTTCTTTCTTTTTTAAAAAGATTTTATTTACTTGACAGAGATCACAAGCAGGCAGAGAGGCAGGCGGAGAGAGAGGGGGAAGCAGGCTCCCTGCTGAGCAGAGAGCCCGACTGACTCGGGGCTCCATCCCAGGATCCTGGGATCATGACCTGAGCCTAAGGCAGATGCTTTAACCCACTGAGCCGCCCAGACGCCCGGGGAACTGAATTCTTAATTGTGCCAAGTGCTTTCCGTATTTTCTCATATACTTCTCTCAACAATTCCATGAGTTATATTAGAATATTATTTTCACTTTACTGAGATAGGTTCTGAGACTTAGGCCACTTAACTTGTCCTAACCAAAAACACTTTTGTTACTAGTAAACATTTAAACTTATTATTAAATGTGTATTAGAAACCACATTTATTAGATTCCGAAATCTGTATTCTTAATTATACTACTATTGTTGTTGTTGTTGTTGTTTTTAAGATTTTATTTATTTATCTGACAGACAGAGATCACAAGTAGGCAGAGAGGCAGGCAGAGAGAGGAGGAAGCAGGCTCCCTGCTGAGCAGAGAGCCCCATGCGGGGCTTGATCCCAGGACCCTGGGACCACCACCTAAGCCGAAGGCAGAGGCCGCAAACCCACTGAGCCACCCAGGTGCCCCTATACTACTGTTGTCTTACCATTATGCTTCTTTGCTTCCAGTTTCTTCACTAATATTTTAGTGGTTGAAAGTATTCATTTAAAAAAAAAAGAATTTGGGGCACCCAGGTGGCTCAGTTGGTTAAGTGACTGCCTTCGGCTTAGGTCATGATCCTGGAGTCCTGGGGTCGAGTCCCACATCGGGCTCCCTGCTTAGCAGGGAGTCTGCTTCTCCAGCTGACCTCTCTCATGCTCTCTCTCTCATTCTCTCTTTCTCTCAAATAAAGTCTTTAAAAAAAAGAATTCAATATGCCTATTTATGTGTCTGATGAAATGATCTCTGTCCTCATGCAGCTTCCTCTGCCTCTTGTGAGGCAGAAATAAATAGTTCAGAAACCAAAAGACTAACTGCAGCATGGGTTTTTTGAAAGCAGATGACTAAGCTAATGTGCAGAACCTTCAGAGTTGCATGGTCAGATCTTGCTGTTTTAGGTTTTAAACTCGTATGACTTTTGTGGTGGGTGTGGTGAGGTTATTACACTTAACAGTTGGTGGGACGTTTATTGATCATCCACATAAGTGCTCTGCACCAGTTAAGCACTAGGAATATACAGATAAGGTCCTTGTTCTCTAAAAGCACTGGCACAGCTACATATACATAGTATTAAGGAACTATTAATTTTCCTAAGTGGAAATGATAATTGGTCATATAGGAGGATGTCCTTATTTTTAGGAGATGCATACTGAAGTATATAGAAATGAAGTAAGTTGATGTCTATAACTTTCAAATGATAGAGCAAGTATATGTGTATATAAATAGAAAGTAAATGTGAAATGTTAGCAATTGTTGGAGTCTAGCGGTAAGTATATGAATGTATGTGTGTAGTGAACCATTCTCTCAACTTTTCTGAATATTTCAAATCTTTCACAATAAAAATTTGCGGAGGAAAAACCTTAACTCTAATGGAAACAGGTAATTGGAGAGATACATCTCAAATGCTGTGGATCATGGAGGATGGGAAAGATGCTGATGCGTATTTAGGGGTTGGCAGAAGCATGACAGTTGTCAGAAAAGCATTTGTTGAAGACTTTGCAGTTGTTTATTAAAGGAGGAATTGGAACTTTCAAGGGTAATAGTGAATTATAAGTAGAAGGAGAGACGGGCTCAGCAAAAAGAGTGTATGAATGTTTGAAGAAGGAAAAAAAAATCAATGTGAGGGTTTTGTGAAACCTGGCATGGGCTTTCTTGTATACACTTCTAAATGATGCTTGGCTGCCTTTGCCAGCATGCAGAAGCCTATTTAATAACCTATTATGTAGCTGCAGTAATAGTGCCTTGGAACTGGAGCTACCATTTAGAACAGTACTTGCATTGGAAACTGCTTTTAGGGTTTCAGGAAAATCAGGCTTTTTAAGAAGGGTGGGTTTATGAATACTTGGTAGGACTGATGGTTGATCAGTGGTATCATTTTAAGAATTAAGCAGCTTTGACTGTGGTAGATTTGTGAAGGAGAGGAGTGTTTTTTCCAGGCAGTAGTGTTTGTGATAGTCTCAAGCAGTGTGGTAAGACTAGAAAACTTGTCATGAAGTCTCCAGTGTCAGCCGCAGCAGCAAAAACAAGTTTCTGTGGCTTCATTATATGGGTGCTAAGTAGGTACCTTCTAAACTGGATTGTTTGTATTTGTTCTGAGCCAGTTAAGATAGGTCAGGAATCTAGGTCTTAATTATAAGAGCCAGGAAGATAAATAAATAGCTAACATTTACTAAATGCTTACCTTGTGCTAATTGCCATTGTATCTTCATTTTCATTTAATTTGCATAATAATTAATGAGATTTATCCCATTTTACAGATGGTGGCTGGAGTTTCAGTAACTTAGTTAAGGACACAGAACTAAGGACAACTTAACTAAGTTAACAACTTAACTAACTTAAGGACAGTTACCAGCAAAAGCTATCTAACCCAATTTTGTCAAAGTCTAGAGCAGTGTGTCCCAATGTATGATTTCCAAGCCAGCAGCATGAGCATCACGTTGGAAGTTTTAGAGTATTGGGTCCTACTTTGAGACTTTTTTTTAGTTTAGTATTTTAAGAAGCTCTCTGGTGATTCTGATATGTGAAGTTTGAGAACCACTTCGTTGAGTGTGGATACTTAGTAGCATGGTAGTTTCCAATATAAAAATCAGAGTTGAGCAGTATTTGGTATTCATGAGCAAGTATTTTACTTTAATTTTTTAATCACCAAATGTTTCAAATTTTGTAACACTGTGAAATTTTAATTTAAATTTGCATAAAGTGAAGCCTGGCTAGGTACACTAAATCTAATTAAACTAGAATTAGATCTTTAGGAAAAAGAGTTTTGGGATTAGGCTTTGTGATTCTAACATATAATCCAACTTCTAAGAATATTTGATCAAATAATTTACTATATCACCAATAAGCAAATGAATTATTTGATATGTGGTTTCATCTTGGTAGGTTATTAGTTTTAATATGACCAAGGAACAGTAATACAAACAGCTTTGGTAAAGATGTTTTGAGATATCACTGTTATGTGAGAGTTCTTAAACTGATGTTCATAGGCATCAGTTTATATAGAAAAGCTTGGATGTCAGTCACATAAAATTGTTTGCAGAATTTATTACACATGTACATGTTTTTCTGAAGAGAAGATCTATAGGTTTTATTAGGCTAGCCAAGGAATTTCTGACTTTTAAAAGTTTAAGAGCTGCTGTTATAATGAAATTTTTATTCTAATTTTATTTTGTTGATTTTTTTGAGACTAAAATGTGAAACGGTTTTATTCCCTGAACTTTCTAGTTAGTCTTTTAAAAATTGGTTTAATCAAATTTCAAATTGATTTATAGATGTCAGTGGGTTTTAAACCCACATTACACTTTATGTTGTTGGTTTGTTTTGTTTTGTTTTTCATTCTATTCAGGTATTCTTAAGTGCATTGCAGAGGTATTTAGCTTTTAATGGAATTTTGTTATAATTTGAATAATTTTCTCATTTGTTAGATATTTTTGGACTTGAAGAATTTAGTGTGTATTTTTGTTATTGTTACTTTGTTATTTTGTTATATCCTTTTATTTTGAATCAGTTTGTCAAATTGCTAAAACGTAGATTATTGAAGATTAGAGCTTAATTTTTTATATTTTATGGAAGCAAATGTCATTTCATTTGAAGGTATGCATCAAGTTACTGATCAGGATTTTACAAGTGTCATTTACATGAATATTTTTGGAGTACAGTCTCCAAAATTAATTTTTTTATTGCATTTTAGGTATAAAGATTACTGCATCAACTCACTGAAGCAATAACCTCACTCTTTGTCTTTTAAACTTCATCAACAATGAAGCAATGATATCTGAGAACAGAAGAGCATTTGCCAACTAACTGTCATCACAATTTCAAGTGATTGTATAAGCAGAAACAAGCTGCGACAGAGCTCTGTCAGCTAGTATAGAGAGAATGGTTTATTTAGAAGCAGTTTTAGTATAGTGCTTTATATCTGTATCAAATGATATAAAAATGAGTGAGGCCCCCAGATTCTTTGTTGGGCCTGAAGATACAGAAATAAACTCAGGAAATTACCGACATTTCTTCCACCATGCAGATGAAGATGAGGAGGAAGAAGATGAGTCTGTAAGTTGTTTTTTTGGTGAGAGAAGACCAGTACAATATAGGCTTCTTACTAATCACTGTCAGGGTGAATTAATAGTATCTAAATTGTGAAGACATTTTTGCACATAGAAATATGTTGGAAATCTTCTGCACTGAAAAAACATACTATGTTTCACTAGTAACATTATTGATCTGTGGTACGGCAGGAAATCCATTAGGGGTCAGACTTCTAAGTTGCTTAATGATGCTAACTTTAGTGTCTTTCATGATATGTTCACTGATATGCCTAACATAACATGGGATTCAGTTGAAAACGTGGCAAGGAGAGAATAATCAGGGCCATAAACCAAAAGGGTTTCTTGTATATAGAAGTACCTAAAAAGTACATGAAGATGAAGAAATAAGTTGAGGGAGATAATTTTAAAGGTACTAAAGAAGGACTTAGCGAGCTTGTTTAAGTTTGTCATGTTGTCAATAAAAGTGGTGATTGACCCAAAGATAGCCTTATATATTAACTATTCAGAAGTCTGTAACTGTGTGACTAGATGGAGAGACTACCTCAAGTATCCAGAGAGGTGTATGGGAATATGAGTCTTGTTTTCTTTTTGATCTGATCTACCAGGATGTATAGCTGTACTGAATCTTTGGGAATAACACACATTTATTATGTTCATTTTACTATAGTTACATTAGCTCAACATTTTTCTTTTTTTTTGCCATTTTATTTTATTTTTTATTAACATATAATGTATTGTCTGTTTCAGGGGTACAGGTCTGTGATTCATCAGTCTTACACAATTCACAGTGCTCACCATAGCACAATGGAATACTATAGAGCCATAGAAAATGAAATCTTGCCATTTGCAATGACATGGATGAAACTACAGGGGATTATGCTAAGCAAGATAAGTCAGTCAGAGAAAGACAATTTTCATATGATCTCATTGATATGAGGAATTTGAGAAGCAAGACAGAGGATCATAGGGGAAGGGAGGAAAAAATGAAATAAGATGAAACCAGAGAGGGAGACAAACCATAAGAGACTCTTAATCTCAGGAAACAAACTGAGGGCTGCTGGAGTGGAGAGGGGTGGGAGGGATGAGGGGATGGGGTGGTTGGGTGATGTGCTATGGTGAGAGCTCAACATTTTTCTTACATTTTCCCTTAGAAGTAGATTGCTTTACTGTGAAAACTGATTTAAGATACAACCTTACGTTTGTTTTTTCTTATATTTCCAGTTGAAAAGATAATTTTTTAAAAGATTTATTTATTTATTTGAGAGAGACAGAGAGAGAGGGTGGTGGGGAGGGACAGAAGGAGAGTGAGAGAGAGTCCCAAGCAGACTCCATGCTGAGCGCAGAGACGGAAACAGGGCTTGATCTCAGGACTTTGAACCGAAACCAGGAGTATGTCTCTTAACCAACTGCACCATGCAGGCGCCCTCATATTTTGTTTTCAAATCAAAACCCGTTATACTTGGTAAGAGTAGAAAAAAACCCAAAAAACAAAAATAGCTATTGGATGATTCTTTGCATCCGTTTTCATCAACCATTTTCACAGTGTTGTAACACATCTGAAATGCCAATGAGACTGTCATTCACTTAAAACCTATTCCACCCCCACGTTACCCCAGAAAAAAATGATTTTCAGGCTTCTCTTACCAGCAAAATATTTCATCATCTAAAGTGTTATGCAGAAGTCCAATGAATAAAACATATTTTTTTCTGTCTGCCTTAAGCTAGAAAGGCTATTGACTCAGCCTCTGCTAGCCTACCCCTTTTTGCCTGAGTTCTTTTGAGTTCATTTGTGAACATCACTGACAGATCAAGTCCATTTCTTACAAATATTGTCTGTCCCTTATATCTAGAACTGTACTAGTCTCTCCTCCCTTCTACCTTTAATGTTTAAACAATGTCAAATTTTTGTTTTTCACCTATTATTCCATGTTGTACTGTGCCTCTTCGCTCTTGTATGTATTTCTTCATCTCTTTGAAATGCCCTTTTCTGAGGGGTACCTTATGAATTGTTTTTCATTCTTCAAAACCTTGCTCATGGGGCGCCTGGGTGGCTCAGTGGGTTAAGCCTCGGTCTTCAGCTCAGGTCATGATCTCGAGGTCCTGGGATCGAGTCCCACATCGGGCTCTCTGCTAGGCAGGGAGCCTGCTTCCTCCTCTCTCTCTCTCTGCCTGCCTCTCTGCCTACTTGTGATCTCTCTCTGTCAAATAAGTAAAATATTTTTTAAAAAAAACCTTGCTCATATTCCCTATACATTCTTCCCCTTCTCCTTGTAGATTTGAATACTTCTTCCTCAGTACTTTTTTTTTTTTTAAGATTTTATTTACTTGAGAAAGAGCGCACACACAAGCAGGGGGAGGGGTGGAGGGAGAAGGAGAAGCAGACTTCTTGCTGAGCCTGACATGGGGCTCTATTCCAGGACCCTCTGGGATCATGACCTGAGCCAAAGGCAGGCGCTTAACCGACTGAGCCACCTGGCTGCCCCCTCAGTACTATTTCTGTACCTTGACATATATACTTGTATTCCACGTAGCATAAGTACTATGTCATTACTGTGATCTGTTCGATTCATAGCACTTTGAGGATAGGTAGTTTCTGTTTATCTAACTTCAGCATTTAGTATAATTCTTAGAATATTGGTACTAATTAAATTGAGTTCACATTTATGGTGCATAGTTGACACTTTTGAGAAACTTGATTTGGTTCATTTGGCCTACAGATTGATAAAATGATTTGTTCCAGATCATTCTTCTTTTTTAAGATTAAAGAAAAGAATTTCAGAAAAATAAGATAAAGGTATCAATTTCATTTTAGACATTAAATCTGTCAAAATAACTAAAATCTTTTTTAAAGTTATTTTCATGCTTACAAGGTTCTACCTAATAGGAAAATTCTATAATTTTGTCTCAATAACGCAGGTTTATTTGTGCATTTTAAACTTGGAAGTTTCTACATCATTTTAGCTAATGAATAGATACTAAATAGATCTGTAATAAATAAAATTTAACTTAGTAGCCTTTTTGTAAATTATAAAACAATAGGGAATGTTAGGTTGATGCTTTTTTTTCACTGAAGTGTAATTGACATAATAGTTTCATGTGTACAACATGGTGATTCTGCAATTATATACGTTACAAAATGCTCATCATGATAAATATAGTTACCATCTGCCACCATACAAAGTTACTGTTACTGACTGTATCCCTTCTGCTATATTTTTCATCTCCATGATTTTATCTATTTTATAACTAAAAGTCTGTACCTCTTCATCCCCTTCGCCATTTTTACCCGTCCCACCTCCCCCCTTCCCTCTGGCAGCCACCAGTCTGTTTTCTGTATTTGAGTCTATTTGGTTTTTTTGTTTGTTTGTTTTGGTTTTTAGATTTCACATGTTAAGTGAAATCATAGGGTATTTGTCATTCTGACCGACTTATTTCACTCAGCATAATACCCTGTAGGTCCATCCATGTTGTTATGAGTAACAAGAATTTATTCTTTTTTATGGCTAACTAACATATATATACTACACCTTCCTTATCCATTCATTTATTGAGGGACATGTAGATTGCTTCCATATCTTGGCTTTTGTAAATAAGGATGCAGTCAGCATATCTTTTTGAATTAGTGTTTTTGTTTTCTGGGTAATACCCGGAAGTAGAAGTAATGGGTCATATGGTATTTTAATTAATTAGTCAAACTAATTAATAAATATCAATTTAATCAATTATTTATTTAACTAATAATAATTATATACTATCACTATTAATTATTAAATTAATATTAATTACATAATAATTGATAACAGTTTTGATTTTTTTAGGGACCTCCATACTATCTTCCACAGTGGCCATACCATTTTACATTCCCAGCAACAGTACAGGATAGCACTTGCTATTTTTTGTCTTTTTGATACTAGCCATTCTTATTGCTGTGAGGTGATAGATATCTCATTGTAGTTTTGATTTGCATTTTCCTGATGATTAGTGATTTTGAGCATCTTTTCATGAATCTTTTGCCCATCTGTATGTCTTCTTTGGAGAACTGTCTGTTAAGGTCCTCTGCCCATTTTTTAATTGCATTATTGGATTTTTTTGGTATTGAGTTGGATGAGTTCTTCATATATTTTAAAAATTGACCCCTTAAAAAATAAAAATAAATAAAAATTGACCCCATTGATATGGATATATCATTTGCAAAAATATTTTGTTGGTGCGGAATTATTCATCCGGAACATCATAAGCTATGTAGAGGCTTATAATCGGGAAAGAATTGAATAACAGTACATAAAATTGGATGATCAAGAGGGAAAAACAGCAGATCCCAGGGAGATTAGGATTTACAGTCAAATTCAATACCAGTTTGATCTCTAAATTTCATGAGTTAGAAGAGGGAATGAAGAAATCTAATTTTACATAAGAAGAATAGTAATTTAAATCTGATGTTACCCAATTTTATTTTTAGATTTACAATAAGAGAAAGTCTAGTAAAACGCTTTCGAGCTCAGATTACAATATTATGTGAAACACAAAATATGGAAGAGGGAGAACTAAAAAAACAGAAACTGAGCACAGTTTTATTTATTTGATAAAACTCTTCATTATTGAATGCAAAGATCTCAGAATGAATCTTGAGTAATTTTGTAAACCTGTGAGTTACTTAAAAAGTATTTCTATATCCTGGTTTGTTTGTTTTTTTTTTTTTAGTTTTAGGACGAACCATGGTTTTTGAGCTGTAGCAAGGGTGTCAGGAGATGAGTAATACCATTAAATAGGAATATTTAGTATGAAGATTGGAGGTCAAAGAACATTGACACCTCTGTTAGCAGTTTGGCTTTCTCCAAAATTTTCTTCCTAGTTGTTGTTGACCAACTCCTATTCAAGCTCAAACTACAAAAATAGCTTAACACTGTATAATACAGCTTTGTAGTCAGAATATCTTATTTTAGGCAAGAGAATTTTTTATCCCACTCTCATTGGTCTTTTTACTTGGATTAGATAGGTTTTGGCCCTCATTTTTCCCTTCCTGTTGTGGCAAAGGTGAATAAGTACTAGAAATGGTTAAGGAAGGAGTATCTTTTTAAGTTTAAAACCAAAACAAAAATAGTAACAATGTCCTGAAAGTGAAAGTTTTCCAGACTTTTGTATTATTTTCTATTATTATTTATTATAATAAAAATGTAATTTAAAAAAAGATTTAATAAAGCTCTACTTTGGAGTTTGTATTAAGTCAACTTGACTTTTTGTTATTGTTGTTTTCTTTCTGTTTTAGCCACCAGAAAGACAGATTGTGGTTGGAATATGTTCCATGGCAAAGAAATCCAAATCCAAACCAATGAAGGAAATTCTTGAACGGATCTCCTTATTTAAATATATCACAGTAGTAGTATTTGAAGAAGATGTTATTTTGAATGAACCAGTAGAAAACTGGCCTTTATGTGATTGTCTTATTTCGTTCCATTCTAAAGGTATTAAAGAATGGGGTGGGAACTCCCTTTATCGTCTTATAATAAACCCAATACATATTAACTGTAGAATATTAGATAAAACAGGAAAATAAAATTAAATTCACCCATCTCACAGATCAGTGATGGTAACATTTTTATGTATTTCTTTTCAGGCATTTTTTTTCTCTGTGTATTTTTCTAAACAAATTTACTGTGGTTGTGTATATGTAATTTTATATTTAATTTTTTCATTAGTTATATCAAGAAGTTTTTTTCCCCTCTATTACATTCTTCAAAGACCTAATTTTTTTTAAAGATTTTATCTATTTATTTGACAATAAAAATTACAACTAGGCAGAAAGGCAGTCAGAGAGAGAGAGAGGAGGAAGCAGGCTCCCCGCAGAGCAGAGAGCCAGATGTGGGGCTCGATTCCAGGACCCTGGGATCATGACCTGAGTGGAAGGTAGAGGCTTTAACCCACTGAGCCACCCAGGCACCCCAAAGACCTAATTTTTAACGACATCATAGGGTGTCATCATGAGATTGTCCTATGACATAGTTAACTATTATCCTAACAGTTATCTCCAATTTTCACTATTAGAAATATGGTTGTTATGAACTCTTTTAATGCATATCTTTGTTGGAGCTACTCTCAGTTACTTAGAATAAATTCTCGAATTATTGGATATTTTTAGCCATATGCTTTTGCCGTACAGAAAATGATCTATCTTTCCTCATATACATATTCATATTTTATTTCTAAAGAGCTTAATGTTTGAATTTTCAATTTTACTTGGTTTCTTTTATAAATCAAACAGAAGTATTAATTAAGCTTAAGTATTACTTGATGGTAAAGTATGCCTTCATAGTAAAACCCACAAATCAAAGTTATTATTGAATATTTGAAAATTTGTAACCCAGGAATCTGTGAATTAAGTGAATTTCTAAGAACTATAATTTAAAAGATGCATGCTCAGTTATAAATGAATCATATTAAATCACTTTGTTACCAAAACACGTAATCTCCGGCTGTGTTAAAGTTTTACTTTAGTTAGGTGTTCAAGAAATTTCTCCTTCAGCAAGAAGGAGATGGAACATGGTTGAGATTTTTTGTGCTCCTATATCTTATAGATAAGCCAAGGCCCTGGTCTTTATAAATTGAAGTCCTTTACTTCAGAGAATCTTAAAATTGGCTTATCCTTCAGGGTAAGGTGGTCTTCCCTTACTACCACATGGTTTTTCCTACCAAAGCTATTTGGTTTTGCCTGTAAAAACTAGCTGCTATCTAAGGTCATATCCCATATGCTGTCTCTTGGTAAGGAAAAGTTTCTCTTCAACAGCATTAAGAGAACCAGAAAACTGTTACAGCGGTTCCTATACGCTGACCTTGGTTAAGATGCTCTAAATCATAGACACTGAGCTATCCTGATGACAAGTGATGAATTCTCAGAGTCTTTACAAAACGAGAAGGGTTTGTAGTTTGTGGAAGTAATTCTTGGTATAGAGTACTTTCATTAAATTTTAAAAACTAAGGAATTTAGGAATGTCTTTTTTAACTGACCATAGTTGTTTGTTTAGTTTTGTTAACTTCAGTATGCCTTTGTACTTCCCCTCCAACTGTTCTGATAATAGTACAAAATACAGTGTCTTCACAGTACTACTGTAGTACCCAAGGTTAAATTCTAAAGTTATGCATGCTTACTGATTTTTACGCTTTTCCATAGATAAGATATTCACTAAAATATTGTCATTTAAGGAATACTAAATATTTATTGGGAGCCTATTCTGTCAGGGACTATACTGTTTTATATATACTCCTTTATCGAGTTCCTCAAAAACTCTACTAGATAAGACTGGTATAATACCCATTTACAGCTGAGAATCAGGGGCTTAGCGATGTTAAATAAACTTACCCAGGGTCACATAGCTAATGAAAGATGGAGCCAGGATTTTGAACCCTGTTTTATTAGACTCTATGGTATACTGCCATACCATCTCTTAATAATATGTATTGACGGATAAAACTGGAGACTTTTAGTGTCAGTACAGAGAGTGCAGTATAATTATTAAATGCTTTAGGTTTTTTTTGGACCTCTTACTATATCTGCCATTTGATTTGTTTTCCATGTAATTAGTAGTTTTATCAAAGTCTAGAAATTTTAGGGAGTTAATTTCTAATACCTTAACGGTGACCTAGTAACAGCAAGTATGATTCTATGCATAAATTTTATATTTAGAGCATATCTATTGTATGTGAATTAACTTTTGTTTTTGCTACTTTAAAAGGTGCATGAGTTCTTTGAATTATTGGCAATCTATATGTATAAATATCAAACTAAAGTGAGAAGAAATTATATATATATATTTTTAATCACCAAGTGATTGTGATACACTTAATTATATTTAGATTTCTCTTTTGTGTATGAAGTAATCTTAACCTGTTATTAGGTGACTTTGAATAATCAGGCATTGACTAACATGTCAGTGCTCTATATTTGGTTATATAGCCACTGGCTTGTTATGCCTTATCAATCAAATTAACTAGGAAAAAATAAGACATTATTAATACATGTCAAGTTTTATGTGTTTTTCCATGCTTTGTATGGAAAGCAATTTTATGCATAATTAAATTAACCTTTTATGGGAAGTGATACAGAATCAAATTGATAAAGCTATAGATGTCAACTTATCTTGAGATTGTACAGAATATGTTAATAATATGTGTTCTTAGGATTTCCACTGGACAAAGCAGTTGCCTATGCAAAACTCAGGAATCCATTTGTAATCAATGACTTGAATATGCAGTATCTCATACAAGATAGGTGAGTGATGGAGATGGCTGAATTAAGGGAAGGAAAAATAACATTTACCAATGTTTACTGTAAGTTGACATCAGGTGTTTTCATATATAATTTGTGGTATCCTCTAAATAATACTTAGAAATAGGAATTTATACCCAGTTTTATAGATGAAGAAACTTGAGACTCAGGGAGATGAATAAATTTGCCCAGAGTCACAAGTAGTTCAGCCATTAGTGGAACAAGGACTTAAACTAGGTTTGTTTAATTTCCAGAGCTTACTGAACCATTGAAAATTTAGTTTCAATTTGAAATTATGAACAATTTCTCTGTCATTTGACTGAAGATGAAATTCGGGTTATACTCATTGAACTAGACTTTTTTTTTTAAAGGAATAGTGCAACTGTTTTGAAAAATATCTCATGACATATCTTAGCATTCATTTTACAGGCTAACAGCATGGATTTCTAAGAAAAACTGTAGAATACAAATATATATATTTATTTTGTTTGAGTGATGTTTCACTCTGATGGCTACCATATAATTTTGCCAACATTTAGTTTTCTTTTGTGTTAGGATTATAGTATGAGATTATATGTGTGAAAATGCATTATAAAGTTTAAGGCCCTATAGTTTTCTGGTTTTATTTTTTTTTTCTGTTCTTCCAAATAGTAATATTATCAATATCTAACATTTTAAAACATTTTCCCTAGATTTACATATTAATACATGCTTCTATGCTTTAAATATATACATAAATATGTAAATGTATATTTACTTTAAGAAATTTGGAAAATAAAAGCATGAAGAAAGGCATTTAACCCTACTACTGTCTATCATATTTTTTCATGTAGAAGGTAATACATACATCCACTCACATTTTACAAAATGAGGGTCACTTTTCTTTTAAAATACTATGAACGTTTTCCCATGTCATTAAATACTCTAAATATAAAGTTTTTATTTTTTTTATTTTTTAAAAGATTTTATTTATTCATTTGACAGACAGAGATCACAAGTAGGCAGAGAAGCAGGCAGAGAGAGAGGAGGAAGTAGGCTCCCTGCTGAGCAGAGAGCCCAATGCGGGGCTCGATCCCAGGATGCTGGGATCATGACCTGAACTGAAGGCTTTAACCCACTGAGCCACCCAGGCGCCCCAAGTATAAAGTTTTTAATAGATAATATGCTGTCATGCCATATCACAACTTTGCATTTAACCATTTCTTTTTATACATTTTTTCCCACTTTTAAATATTAGTGTTTTAATATGTCACATAAAGTATTGTGCATAATTTTTGTTCTAATGTGGCTGAATATTTCCTTAGAAATGTTTAATATTTTTAAATGATTTATTTATTTAAAAAATAAGAAGACTTGATATCCATGCCTTTTTAAGTAATACAATAGTAATAATGTACTCTTCAAATAGAGCAATAAAATTAAAAAAAAAATCTTTTCCTTTTTCTTCAGAAGAGAAGTATATAGTATTCTTCAAGCTGAAGGTATTTTACTTCCTCGTTATGCAATTTTGAACCGTGACCCAAATAATCCCAAAGGTAAGAATATGAGATTTTGAGCAAGCTACCTTTTGTCATACAACATACTTTTGAGTTATTTCCTTTCTAATTAAGTAGAAGGAATTCAGAGAACTCATACTATTCTATTTACTTTTTTTTAAAATGAGCATTATGTTCAGTTAAAGTGTGCCACTATAAGCTAAAAGGCCCACTAATAATTTAAGAGTTATACATCCTACTTTTCTTTGTTCTACATTTAACATATATCTGGGAATCATAATTAAGCATACATGCTTAATAAATTTGTATTGATTACAGGTAATCGGTAATCAGGTGATTTATCTATGGTTGTTGAATTCAGGATTAGAAACTTCATGCTAAGATACCATAATTTCTGATGACTGGGAATTCAGAAATATTACTACTTATTAATATCCTAAAGCACCCTTTGCTTCATTTCTCTGGTTATCTAAAACATAGCATGTAAGTCATATGTAACATTCTAAAAAGCCAAGATAAATGTTTATCTGCCTTAAGAGTTAATATTCTGACAAGGGTATTTTGGGGAATTTTGGTGATTTTATTGTACCTTAAAGCAACTTTTGTTAAAAACTAGATACAGCATTTATTATCAGTAACAGGGAACTTCTCTCATTTGTCCAGAACTAAAAAATTAACTTCCTGATTGGATTGCTTGCTTACTTTATATAGGTTACTTTAATAACTTAAATAATTTCATGTTTTGTGTTATCTGTGATACAAATAATTCCATACAATTTTCAGAAGATGATAGCAATCTAGAAAGATTTCTCAGTCTTTCTTGTTGGCATCATTTCATATCTAACCTTGGATTCTGTGGGATGATAAGGTAAAATGTCAGGTTCATAAGATTTTGAATAATAACTGTAGTTTTTAATGTCATAGATCATAAATCTTGGTGTATATTATTTGCATAAATTTTTTAAAAAGATGATCTATTTTTTTAGAGAGAGAGGTTGGCGGGGGGGTAGAGAATCTTGAAGCAGACTTCCTGCTGAGTGTGGAGCCAAGACTGAGCTCCATCTTCGGACCCATGAGATCATGACCTGAGCTGAAACCAAGAGTCGGATGCTTAACCAACTGAACCATCCAGGCGCTTCTGCATGACTTTTTAATTAAAATAAAATCGTACATTATCCTCAGTTACTTTTCTTTGTAAACTCTATTCTAGTAAAAACTTTAACAATAATGTTAAGTGTAGCTAATATATAGTATGTAATTTTTCCTGCTATTATGTTTGATTTTTAGAATGCAATCTGATTGAAGGGGAAGATCATGTAGAAGTAAATGGTGAAGTTTTTCAAAAGCCATTTGTAGAAAAGCCAGTCAGTGCAGAAGATCACAATGTTTACATATACTATCCCACATCTGCAGGTGGTGGAAGTCAAAGACTTTTTCGAAAGGTAAACCTTTGTTATCCTAGAGGATACTGTTATTCATACTTCATAGAAATTCTACTAAAAGTAACCAAGTATTCAGTAGAATTAAGATTAAATAAAAATGTACCATTCAGGCCTAAATTCAAACATATCCTTCTTTGTTAGAAAAGCAAGATGTTATTTTAGTTATTTAATGTTCCTTATGCAAAATTTCTATGTACAAAATACCAAGAAAATTACATTTTTTTTATGTATCTGGCATATGAGAAATACAAGCAAAGATCATAGTTTTTAAGAAAAATGGCCTCCAAGATAGATAATTCATAGACACAAGTAATATCAATAACATTTACATTCATGAAAGAATGCTCAAAACTGTGCCCATAATAAAATAAATGCAAATGAAGTCTAAAAGGTAATGACATTGAATTACTTTTTTGATTGGCAAAAAATAAAAAAGATCGGGATAGTTGCAAAACAGGCATAAGCCCAAATGTTGTTAGCAGAAATGTACATTAATATAGTCTTTCACCTCTTAGCAACATAATTTAACAGTGTTTTAAGATCAAAGTTGCACATATACTTACATGCAATTATGGTAATGCAAAGTAAAACACAGTGAGGTACTATTTTATATCCATTAGAGTGGCAAATATTAAGCTTAACAATACCAATTATAGATGAAAATGTAGAGCAGTGGGAACTCACAAACATTGCTAGAAGACTCTAAATTGTTAAAACAGTTCATAAAATATTTTAGCATTATCTTTGTAAGTTGAATATGAGCACCTAGTAATTCTACTTGTATTGTGTACCTTAGAAATGCTCTTGCACCTGAGACACAAGAATATTGAAAGCAACACTGTTCTACTGGCTAAAGCTTAGAAAACAACCTAAATATTCATTAATAAAATGAATGAATTAATGGTGTACTTGTACGGTGGAAAATTCTGTGGTGGAAAAAGTGAACAAAAGAGGGTTACATGCAAGAACATGGTTGAATCTTAGGAGCATTATTCTTACTGTTCATTGTATTCTTATGCTACTTAACTTACATGTAAGTTACATTACAACAGAAAATAATGCACTGTCAACTCTATAGTAAGTGTTGTTAAATATTTGTGCACCAATAAAAGTTTTTAGAAATATCTAAGAGGGAAATAGATGATAAAGAGGTTATATTATAAAAATGAGATGAATAACTTAGTTTTTATATTTGTGAACATCTTTTGTTTTCAGATTGGCAGTAGAAGTAGTGTTTATTCCCCAGAAAGCAATGTACGAAAAACAGGCTCATATATATATGAAGAGTTTATGCCCACAGATGGTACTGATGTAAAGGTAGGATTGATTATAGTATATTTTAATTTTATCTTTAGTTTACCAGTGATACAGAAAAAGAGATTACTCCAAGGATAGACTCTATTCTGGATCTCTTTCTTTTTATGACTAAGAATTCTTTATCTATTTTGTATTATGAATGCCTTTGGCAGTCTGAAGCCCATGGACCCTTGTTTTAGAATCATGTTCTTTGATGCCCAAAAAAGATTGCCAAGGAAACAAATTTTTTTGAAATGTAGTTATAAAAATATTTTAAAAACAACTTTGTGATACAATAATATGTGTGCTTCTTTAAAAGGACATTAAATAATAAAATATAGTGGGTTAAGGGTCTAATAGCCACTAGTTTCTAAGCACTGATTAGTGTAAATGATGCTCTGAGATCTGTGCCAACTATAGTGTAATATAACAATATGTTTGAAATTTCCTTGGGTGACAGATAAGGTCTTAATTGCTTTACCTTCAACTAATCTCTGTCTAATGAGAGTATCTTTTTTCCTAAGGTATAAACCTGATCGTGAATCTCTCCTTTAAAATTCTCTTATGGATTTTGTTGACCATAGGGTAATAATCAGGTTCATAAGGGTGGCATACAGAATATTTCCCAGTCTGTTCTATGAACCTTATTTCTTACTGTATAAATGGCACCAAATAACTTATTTTAATACATCATCCTTTTTAATGCTTCTGGCCTCTGTGTTTACTACCTTTACTTAGGGTGCTTTTCCCTTTCTTATCTACCTTTCAGCTTATGCTGCCCCTCACCACCACCCCCATTTTTTAATCTTTCTTTTGGCTATTACTTCCTTCTGTAACATTTTTATAATTATTTGTACTTCTCCTTTGGTTAAGCTAAAAAAATTTGGGAAAGATCACATCCTATACAACCTCATGTTCCGTCATATCGCTCAGTATAATCATTCTCTGTAGAGAACAGAACTTCATGTTACCAGTTTTGCCATGTAATTAATTATTTATAATCTTTTCCAGTGTATTGAAAATTTTGGCATGTGAAATAGAAAGAAGTGTGAAAAGAACAGTCTGGAGACTGAAGTATTTTTTATTGATTTTTTTTTCTTTTGATTTGTTGTCTTGCTTTTTAAAATTTAATACATTTTATATAACATATACATTTTTAATGTATTTATTTTAACATTTATTAAAGGTTTATACAGTGGGTCCAGATTATGCACATGCTGAAGCTCGAAAATCTCCAGCACTTGATGGCAAGGTGGAACGAGACAGTGAGGGAAAAGAAGTTAGATACCCTGTTATTCTTAATGCACGAGAGAAATTAATTGCCTGGAAAGTCTGCCTTGCTTTTAAGGTAAGATGTTTTACAGGCCACATAGACTCTTGTAAAAGAAATTCTAATTTTCTTTCTTGAGTAAAAGAAATGTTACATAGGCATTTAATAGGAGAAATCAGCTCAGAAGATTAAAAATGATACATTTGAACTGTTTATATACTTCTCAGGAGATTCTTGTAGTGCCATTAATAAAAATATACAGTAAATGAAGGTCTTTGTTTTTCTGTATTCTTTCTGTGTTATGTAAAAGGGAATCTTGCCAATTTATTCAGAAATTAAAGTTTGATGGAGTTAACTAAAGCAGTAGCATTAGCCAGTGTTTAGAGGCATTGTTTAACATGGTAAAAACAACTGGTTAAAAGTACTATTTACTCAGAATTGTTAAATGATTGCTTTGTTGAATAAAAAAGGTCCTTAGCAGTCTTCTAGCTTTGGCAATACATCCTTTAGCCCATTTATTGTATATGTTAAAATGTGTTCATGAAAGCAATACAGATACATTTCTTAAAGAAAACTTTTTATTTCTAACATTTGACTAATTCCCTCAGTCTATATCATTAGGCTTCCAATAATGTATGTTAAAGATTTAAACCGAGATAGTACAACTTGATCTTTTAAAGGATAAACTTTACCTTTTGAAGTCTTGTCTTGGGTATATAATGTAAAGACTAGTGTATTACTGGTTATTAAATAATCCTTTATGTCTTAATATATTAAAGTCACTTTTGTGGAAGGAATATTTGTCTATAAATACATTTTAATAGCTTTATATAAATTGTTTTAATTTTGTAATACCAGGATTCCAAAAGACATGACTTAAAATCCCATTATACTGGTATGTGATAATTTGAATATAAGATGCAGAAGATAGAAAATTTCAGGAATCTGAGCAGGATATTCATACCTTGCAACTGTTTTCTTCTCCCGAAGAAAGTAAATGTATTTCAGGTGCTCACAAGGATATAGTTGTCAGGGTGTAAAATATTCAGAGGGCAGAGCACCTGGCTGGCTCAGTTGGTAGAGCCTGCAACTCTTGATTTCGGGGTTGGAGTTTAACCCCCCCCCCCATTGGGTGTAGAGACTGCTTAAAAATAAAATCTCTTAAAAAAAAAAAAGATTCATAGGGATAATTGGACATTTCCTCTGGGACATATCTTCAAAACTTTTTTCCTTAATGCAGTTTTGGATTGAAGCAGTAGAATTTCTACTATGACAAAATTTAACAAAGCCTTGAAAAACTTTTACTCTTGTTTTTTAATTAAATGTTACTTGAAGAACATCTTATAATAGTATGTTATTTTTTGGCCTCTTATCTCTTACACATTTTGGTTCTATATTTATTTCATGGGGGAACTCAAATGGTCATATGGTACATTTTATATATTTTCAGAGTACTCAGGTTAGAGATGGGTAATTTCATTTATTACTTACTATGAAATCAACTAATAACCAGTAGTAAATTTTTAGGCATTTATAAAATTTGATATGTTGTAAGACTGAAAAACTGTGAATCCTAATTCAAATGTAACTTTAAATATAATTTATTTTAAATAGCAAACAGTTTGTGGTTTTGATTTGTTACGGGCCAATGGACAGTCCTATGTCTGTGATGTCAATGGCTTCAGTTTTGTGAAAAATTCCATGAAGTATTATGATGATTGTGCAAAAATACTTGGGTAAGAATTTTTTCTTTATATTTCTCCTCTTTACCTTTGTTACAGCTAATGCATACTAGCTATTCAGAAACCAAATAATTGCAAACATCAAATGATCAGAGTCCTGAAAGCACTCTAGAATAAAAATCAATGTTCATAAAATGACATTCCCCAAAGAACTACGCCAAATCCTGAGTTATACTTTGGGTTATCAAAGGCAGAGTAATTTATGGTCAGTATAGATGATGGCTTAAAGATACTTTACCTTAAAGATTTAGAAGTGCTATGCAGTGATTATTATTTTTGTTTTTTTAAAGATTTTTTTTTTTATTTGACAGAGAGAGAGATCACTAGTAGGCAGAGAAGCAGGCAGAGAGAGAGAGGGAAGAGGGCTCCCTGCTGAGCAGAGAGCCCAATGCGGGGCTTAATCCCAGGACCGGAATCATGACCTGAGCCAAAGGCAGAGGCCTAACCCACTGAGCCACCCAGGTGCCCCTATGCAGTGATTATTATAGTTAATTTATTAGGTTACTTTGTTCTGCAAGTTTTTGGTGTATGATTACTGTTGAAAAGATTTCATTTTCTTACTTGAAGCTATAAAATGAATACTCATGAAATAAGTAACTGGATTAGAATAGAAATATTTGTAATTCAGTTCTTTTGAATAATACTGTTTTCTATCATTATATATCACTTAAAGATAATCTCATGAGATTATCAAGTGACCCCAAAAGAAATTACTAGATGTAGAAATGCGATTTTTATTTTCTTTGAACTATTTTCTTATACCTTGATTTAGAAGATTCACAAGACAAATATTTTTAAACCATTTCAAAGTATATATGACAAAGGCATAAGAAACTTACATTTTAAAATGTATTGTCATAATTATCATATGATCTCTCTGATATGAGGAATTTGAGAGGCAGGACAAAGGGGTCCTGGGGGGAAGGGAGAGAAAAAAATGAAACATGATGGGACTGGGGAGGGAGACAAACCATAAGAGTCCCTTAATTTCAGGAAACAAACTGAGGGTTGCTGGGGCGTGGGGGCCGGGATAGGATGGCTGGGTTATGGACACGGGGAGGGTATGTGCTATGGTGAGTGCTGTGAATTTTTTAAGACTGTTGACCCACAGACCTGTAGCCCTGAAGCAAATAATACATTATATGTTAATAAAAATAAATTTAAAAAAATAAAATGTATTGTCATAATTGGAGTCTGCTTTTATAATATATTTTAAAGATTGGAGAACTGACCCTTAAGGTGAAATTTGGGGGAGCTTACTAAATTTTAGCATGAATGCTGAATTGAAACAAAACAAAAAAATGTTTTATAATTACTTAACATGTAATTATAAAATTATTGTTAGCCCTATTAGTAAAATATAATGGATATTTGTTTAAAAAGAGCCATGGTATTTAGAGTAATTTCAAAAGTGATTAACAGGTAAGAAAGGACCCTTGGGGCACCTGTGTGGCTCAGTTGTTTGAGCTTCCGATTCTTGGTTTTGGCCCAGGTCAGGATCTCAGGGTCCTGGGATTGAGCTCCATATAGGGCTCCATGGTCAGTGGGGAGTCTGTTGGGCATTCTCTACTCCCTCTGCCCCTCCCCCTTTCTTTCACACACTCTCTCTAAATAAATAAATAAAATCTAAAAAAAAAAGAAATGACCTCTGGCCATAAAGAAGAGACAATTTTTTTTTAAGATTATTTATTTACTTATTTGACAGACATCACAAATAGGCAGAGAGGCAGGCAGAGAGAGAGGAGGAGGCAGGCTCCCTGCTGAGCAGAGAGCTCTATGTGGTGCTCCATCCCAGGACCCTGGGATCATGATCCAAGTCGAAGGCAGAGGCTTTAACCCACTGAGCCACCCAGGCGCCCCAAGAAGAGACAATCTTTGTTTTCAGAATTTATCTTTGAGTGGATATAATGCAATTATAGTGATTTATTTGACTCCAATGTGATTTATACTTAAAACTAATGTAAATAATAAATAATTCCAATTTTTTAAAAAGATTTTATTTATTTGACAGAGAGAGAGAAACAGCAAAAGAGGGAACACAAGCAGTGGGAATGGGAGAGGGAGAAGCAGGCTTTTCGCTGAGCAGAAAGCCCAAAGCAGGGCTTGATCCTAGTACCCTGAGACCATGACCTGAGCAGAAGGCAGACGCTTAATAACTGAGCCACCCAGGCACCCCAATAATTCCAAATTTATAGCGTTTCTTCAGTGTATTCTAATGTACCAGTTTAGAATTGCTAATATTTGTTTTAATCAGGATTGATTCTTTGAGTTACTTTTTATGTGCTATAATCACAGAATCACTAGTTTGACCTTAACTTTTATGATTTTGTATTATTAGTCATTAAATACTGAGTTTTGTCTTAAAATGAACTAATTTCTAGTTTTTTCTTTTTGTATCAAAGTAATATTGTAATGCGAGAGCTTGCTCCACAATTTCATATCCCCTGGTCAATACCCTTAGAAGCTGAAGATATCCCAATTGTACCGACTACATCTGGAACTATGTAAGTTTGAATATTTTCTTTTAGAAATTCGTGTGGTTTTGTATATCGGTCTCTGCTGTTACAATAGAGATTAAATTTCTGATGGTTATTGGACACTTTGCTGTGTATGTTTTCATATGATTCACTTGGCAGATGGAGAAATAAATTATATGCTTTTGCGGGGTTCACCTAGACTAAAAATCTTTTATATTGTTAAAAATAAAATTCTGGGGGGAAAAAATTCTGAAAAATGCTTAGATAGTTATAGAACTATTGAATTAAGTCATAAAAATAAATGAGGCGCCAACAGGTATGTCACTTAAAGGTTCATCGTTGATGGTTTTACAACTTCTGAGTGTGTACAGAAAAAAATATACAGGTATGTCTTGAAGTATATTAATTAGACCAATATTGCCAGAGTGTCTCCTAACATTACTGCTTGAAACTCACCTGCTACTCAGGTGAGTTGACCAAATGCTTCATATTCACAGCTTAGACATTTACATTAGCATGTTAAAAATTCTGAGAAGTCCTGGTTGGGTGGGGGGGACAAAAAAAATATTTATAATGTTTTTAAACCAGTATTCTCAAACTATTTAACATAACATTTTTTTAGGTAACTTATTAAAATCCTGCAGGGTTGTATTCTGTGGCTTATGGTTCAGCACACACTAAAGTATACCCTAGCATTCTTTCTAAGACTGTATTATCTTCTAGTAATTTGAGTTTGAAATACTTGTTCTGTTCTTACAAGGGCAAAATAAATACAGCAGCTATAAAGTAAAGCTTTATTTTGCTTTGATTTAATGAAATCTTAGTCCATAACGATCTAGCTACAGAACAAGTATTTCATGAAGTTCCAGGATTGCCATTTGTTTACTTTTATCCCAGTGTGAGCATAACCATCTCTAGAGAGGAAGCTGATATATAGCTTCATATTACTCCCCCTCAAGCTTCTTAAAATCTTAAGATTGAATTTGATAAAATCAACTGGTTGTTACGAATACTATTCTTCATAGGAAAGCTCTCAAATGTAAAAGGTAGCTCTAAGCAAATAATGAGATGTTGTATTAGTCTGAATTATTTAACAGAAAACTTTGTTAGAAAATTGAAAGCATTTTTTTTTTAAATTTTAGGATGGAACTTAGATGTGTCATAGCTGTGATACGTCATGGGGATCGAACACCAAAACAAAAAATGAAAATGGAAGTGAGGCATCAAAAGTATGTTTTAGGAGGAATAATTTAAGATTTCTGATAGGTGATTAGCTGATTTGATTAACACATCTTATAGAAAATCTGTTTTCCCATTTCTTGACCATTAATTTAAACTACTGGATGCAGTGAAAATCCATGTAAAATAACTGTATGTATCAGCATTTGAAAATTATTATGTTAATATCCATCAGTTATCGTCCATCTGGTCTGACTTTTGTTTACTGCTGGAAAGGCATAAACAGCCTAAGGTGTTCTGTTTAATCTTGGTTTGTTACTCTCTTCATTGGTTTCTATGAGTCTTTAACCTCTCAACCTTCTAGAAGAAAATTAGTAGAATGGAAGTTTATCTTATTTCTCTTCAGTATTTGATTTGGAAATAATAAAATTTGAAAACTTGAGCCAATAAATATGTGTTGAAACATTTTTTAATATGTATGGGTATGCAGTCACTTCAGAGAATGTAATACATAGTGTTACAGTCATATACTCAGTTTCCATCATGAGAAAACTTTTAAAAATAATCTACTGATTGTTAGTTTGATGTGCTCAGGGGAATAGTAAGTTTCATTGCTCAGGGTGGAGGAGCAACCTTCTATGGTGAAAGAGAACACACAGTATTTGAAATCCATAGACCTGAGTCCCATAGCTTCATTATAAGTGGTTTGTGTAAGTATATAGTATTAATACTAATTATTGCAAAGAACTAACTGTGCTGTCTTTTTTTATAAGATTTTTTGATCTTTTTGAAAAGTGTGATGGATACAAATCGGGGAAATTAAAACTCAAAAAGCCAAAACAATTACAGGCAAGTGCATTTTATTTCTTGTTGGTTTTAAATTGCTAATGGCAATGTTACATAAAAAATTCAATTCTTTATTATTTTATAGGAAGTGCTGGACATTGCCCGACAACTTCTTATGGAGCTGGGGCAAAATAATGATTCTGAAATTGAAGAAAACAAGTCAAAACTTGAACAACTTAAGACTGTATTAGAAATGTGAGAATCTTTCTGAAACCCTTAACTTTGATAATTACTTGCTGTGTTTTTTAATATATGAGTTTGTTAAATTTCCTTTACAGTTTAATCTTTTTGTAATATATTGCTGAAGCTGAAGAGAAATTAGTGAAGGTCTAGTGAGATTTTTATTTGTACCAGTGAGAAAATAGATGGTTGTTTTGAAGGTTATTATTTTAGTTTTACTTTTCATTTTGGTGAGAAGAATTTGGATATTTTAGTGAAGTACTACTTAGGATGAAAGCCAAATTGCTAACATGACCACTGATTAAATGTTGTTTAATTAAAAAACAATTTTGAGCTATTTTAGTCAAGTGAAATTGATAACACCGGTATGCCTATTATAAGCTTTACATATTTGACCACTTAGAATCTTATTTCCTTTAGATACCCATACATTTATTTTTTTTAATATTTCTATACTTCTTCAGCTCTTCAAAATTGTCTGAGTTTTGTAGAGAAATGTTTTTATATTTTCATTTTTAATGTGACTAGAATAAGTATCTATTTTATGGAGATTTTCTGGTAGGATAGGTTAGAGAATTCAGCAATTAATTACAAATAGAAAGGCACATTAATATGTAGATTCAGTTTTTCTCTAGATGGGTTTAATTTTTCTTTAGGAGGTTGCATTGAATACTTACTAAATGTTATTTGTTTTGCTTGTCGTTTGTTTTTCAGGTATGGCCATTTTTCTGGAATAAATCGTAAAGTCCAATTAACTTATCTCCCTCATGGTTGTCCTAAAACATCTAGTGAAGAAGAAGGTATATCACTATTAATGTCTATTGTGTTTTAATTATGTGTAGGGACTTAACTACTCATTTGACAACCTTCGGGCCCTCTTGAGTATAATAATTTAGGGACTGACATGCTGAATAAAGGAAAAAATAAAGAAGAGTTTTGTTAACTTTCCCTCTTACTTTCCCTAACTATATTTTAAGTAAAGGATAGATTTTATTCTTGATCCTTTAAGGATAGATTTTATTGTTTTGGAAACTGCTTCGGACTTCCTTTTTACTCTGAGATTGTTTCAGAAAGTTTATTTATGACTACATGTTACTTAATGGATCCCTTTCTTCCTCTTTTGGTAAAAGAGGACAGAGTATACAGGAAGAAAGCTCAAAAAGTACAAGAAAACTAAAAAAGTACATAATGAAAGTGTTCCTGATATAACTGTTTTCCTCCACTGAAAAAGTCAGAATAAGCATTTAAAGAAGGTCAGTCTCTAAAAGTAGTCAGTGTAAAACTCCATAAATCCATTTACCTTTTAAAAGAAAAATGGGCAGGGGTTAGAGGAGCCATTTCATAGAGGAGTATAGATGCCCAATAAAATAATGATAATAATAGTAATAACTACTTTGCCTATCACACTAGAAAAGTGTTTTCTTATTCTTTGTCAAATCGGTGATAAAGAATGTTAATGAGAAAACAGTGTGAGTATATTTCGGTCTATTGATCGGAGTATAAATTGACATAACTCTTTGAAAAGTTATTTGGCAGTATATATTAGAAACTTTCAGAAAATGTTCATATGCGTTGATCTTAATTCTACTTAGAAGAATCTTGGGCGCCTGGGTGGCTCAGTTGGTTAAGCAACTGCCTTTGGCTCAACTCATGATTCCAGAGTGTCTGGATCAAGTCCTGAATCTGGTTCCCAGCTCCACGGGGAGTCAGCTTCTCCCTCTGACCTTCTCCTGTCTCATGGTCTCTCTCTCAAATAAATAAATAAAATCTTGGGGGGAAAAAAAGAAGAATCTGTCCCAAGGAAATGGTTAGATATTCAGGGAAAGATTTATCTTTGGGAATATTTTCAATGTCATTATTTATAGTAGCATAAATTGAAGTAATGATTATCTTAAATGAAAGCACAAGTTTGATTATGCTGATCTTTAATAAATTTCTTTTTAAAATTTGACATGTTGCTATTTTGTCACACTTGTGATTAATAGCAATACAGATTAATTTCTTTTATTTAATGTTTGTGATTTAAAAAATTCAGGGGACGCCTGGGTGGCTCAGTCGGTTAAGCGGCTGCCTTGGGCTCAGGTCATGATCCCAGCGCCCTGGGATCGAGTCCCACATCGGGCTCCTTGCTCGGCAGGGAGCCTGCTTCTCCCTCTGCCTGCCACTCTGGCTCCTTGCTCGGCGGGGAGCCTGCTTCTCCCTCTGCCTCTGCCTGCCACTCTGCCTGCCTGTGCTCGCTCACTCTCTCTCCCGCTCTCTCTGACAAATAAATAAATAAAATCTTTAAAAAAAAAAATTCAGTAAATAACTGTGATTGAAAAACTCTGTTAATTAATTTTCCTTCCATAAATTAATATTGGCCTATATAATAAAACACATACAACTACTATCTAATCCCAGGACAAAGGTGATTTCTATCACTTTTAATGAATCAACATTAAGTTTTTTAGCACTTCTATTGCTTATTTTTTTAAAATTTATTTTTTTAAAGATTTTATTCATTTATTTGAGAGAGGGAAAGAGAAAGTGTAAGAGCAGGGGGCTGGCAGAGGGAGAGGAATAAGCAGGCTCTCCACTGAGCAGAGAGCCCAACGAGGGGCCTGGATCCCAGAACCCTGGGATCATGACCTGAGCTGAAAGCGGATGCCAAACTGACTGAGCCACCGAGGTGCCCCCTGTTGCTTATTTTAAAATTACCTTTGTTTCTGTAGCCCAATACAGATCTTAGGACATGATAAAGGGAAGATGAATTAAGTATAGAAACTCATTTGCTTGTGGAACTTCCCCTAATATCTGAGAAAAATCTTTGGTAAGGAACATAAAGAGATTGTACAATTCCAAATTTAAAAAGTTGCTCTTAGCTACATTTTATTATATATATCATTCATAAACTTAGATTATAATAAAATTTAGGTTTTCTCATCCCACGTCTTCCTAAAGTTATGCAGATCATTAATTTCTCATCATAAAAATGTATACAGCTTCACTTCAGGTAGCATTACCTTTTATGTGAGACTTTTGATATAAAGACAAGATCTTGATCCTGTGGTCAGGGAGCTCTTAGTCTAACATTGCTAGCACAACTAAATCAAATATATTGGACAAATCTTATTGGTGTCCTGTCACTATGATAGCAGGGAAGGTAGAAGCAATAATTCTTTCAGAAAACTGAGAAAAGAGTCTTCTTTGTAAAGTATGGAAAAGATTTTGAAATTTGAGTAAGGTTTTAACTGAAGGAGCAAAGAGTGTTCCTGAAAGAAACAAAAGCCTACAGATAGGTATGTTCAAAGGAAGAAGATAATTTAGATAAAAGCTATATTTCACTGCAGAAGAGAGAACAAAGAAAAAATTAATCTTGATAATATGTCTCTTTAAAAGAAACAAACTTGACATTTGCCTCTATCCATTCACATGTATCTTAGACAGCCGAAGAGAAGAACCATCCTTACTTT
The DNA here is from genome assembly GCA_004024625.1 of Mellivora capensis. NCBI lineage: Eukaryota > Metazoa > Chordata > Mammalia > Carnivora > Mustelidae > Mellivora > Mellivora capensis. Next base: position 39,546 of record PISX010006542.1, on the reverse strand, counting down.
TGGTTCTAAAATGGGGAGGAGAACTAACTCCTGCAGGCAGGGTCCAGGCTGAAGAACTTGGAAGAGCTTTCAGGTGTATGTATCCTGGAGGTCAAGGTAAATCTTGTCGTTTCTTTAATTTGGTTAAATATATACATTATGTTTTCAAATCTTCATTTATTTTGTGATGTTACTAAATATTTATAGAAATATAGTGAGACAAAAATATAGCTTAAGTGATTTGAGTATTTATTTTCAGGAGATTATGCAGGATTTCCTGGTTGTGGTTTACTTAGATTACATAGTACCTACCGACATGACCTCAAAATATATGCCTCTGATGAGGGACGAGTACAGATGACTGCAGCTGCTTTTGCAAAGGTATAAATGTTTTTTAGAATTACTAGGAATGTCATCTAATACTACATTTTAAAAGATTTTTGCTAAGGCAGTGTTTAAAAATTCTAAATTTGAAATTTCAAACTCAGGCCCTGACATGGTGATGGGCCACATTATTAATATAACAGTTTATTTATTGCACATAGTTAGCTTATACCTTGTGAAATTCAGCATGTAACAAAATAATTATTAAAATGCTTTCTATTAATTTGCATACTAATTTTAAAATCTGTATTGGCTTTATTCAATATGTTTAGGGGCTCTTAGCTCTAGAAGGAGAGCTTACACCCATTCTTGTTCAGATGGTAAAAAGTGCAAATATGAATGGTCTTTTGGATAGTGACAGTGACTCTTTGAGCAGCTGTCAGCAACGTGTGAAAGCAAGACTTCATGAAATACTTCAGAAAGATAGAGATTTTACGGCTGAAGACTATGAAAAGGTGGGTCTAAACAAACTCTTTTACATTGTGAAATATCATGCATGTACAGAAAAGTATATAAAACATAAACTTAGAGCCTATTGTATTATAAAGCAAATACTCATAGCCACCATCCAGATACAGAAATAGAACGTTGGGACACCTCTGACCCCTGTGTGCCCCTTCTCAATTGTAGCTCCTTCCCAATCTTCGAGAAATAATTACTATCCTTACTTTATATTGCTCTTTTTTATAGTCTTCTCATATCAAGAAACTTATTTGGATAAGTATGTATCCCTAATTGCTACGGTCTCAGTTTTGGCTGTTTTCTAAGCTTCATACAATAGAGTAGGTTTTCTTTTATGTTTGAATTCTTTTGCTCGATACCATGTTTATGACATTCATCCATATTTTTGAGAATTTCCACAGTTAACCAGTAATCACTTCTATGTAGTATTTTATTTTAGGGATTGGCAACTTTTTCTGTGAAAGACCAGATAGTAAATTTTAGGGTTTGTGGGTCACTTTGGTCTCTTGTTGCATATTTTTTTTGTTTTTTAACCCCCTTTAAAAAATGTAAAAACCGTTCTTTCCTCATGGGCTATGCCACAGACCACATTTGGCCTGTAGGCCGTAGTTTGATGACCCGTGTTCTATTCTATGAGTATACTATAATTTATATATACTTTGTATCATGGTTACAGTCTTGTGCTCTTACGATTAATACTCCTGAGACTGTCATTGTGCATCTCCTAGTGCATATAAGCATACATTCTCTTGGTGTATTCTAAGATTGGAATTGTTGTGACCCACCGTACGCTTCTGTTTCAATATTAGTAGATAATGTCAAACTGTTTTCCAAAGCCATTTTGAGCTAATTTACACTTCCACCAGAAGTCCATGAAAATAATCGTTATTCTACATAGTCTCTATTCTTGGTATTCTCAGACTGTTCAGTTTTGACTGTCCTGAAGGTGGATGTGTAATAGTAGCTCAGTGTGGTTTTAGTATCTTTTGACTGTTTAGCTATCCTTTCCTGAGGCCTTCTCTTCAAGTCTTCTGTCCTTTTTTTCTAATGCTTGTCTGTTTTTTTCTTAGTGAGTGGTAGAAGTTCTTAAATTATTTTGAATATGAGCTCTTTTTTATATGTATTTTTATTTTATATGTACTCTGAGCCTTTATGATGTGAGCTTTTTGATATGTGATATGATATGAGCTCTTTTTTATATGTATTTTTATTTTATATGTACTCTGAGCCTTTATGATGTCTTTCAATAAGCAGAGGTTCTCATTTTTCATGAATTCCAAGTTTAATTTTTTCCTTTATGGTCAGTTCATTTTTTTAGTGTAGTCTAATATCTTTTTTTTAATTATTGAGGTATGATGACACACATTGTTTCATTTGTATCAGGTATACAACACATAATTAGTAGATTAGTTGATTAGTGATTAGACAGACAAGAGTATATGTTGTACCATGCTTGCCACAGGTGTAGCCACCATCTGTCACTGTACAACACTATTAAAATACCATTGACTATATTCCCTGTGCTCTGCCGTTTATCCCCATGACTTACTCATTCAATAACTGGATGCTGGTATCTCCCATTCCCTCTTGTGGTCAGTACATTTTAATGTATTGCTTATAATATCTTTTTCTAATTAGAGGTCATAAAATAGTCTTATGTATGATCTGTAAGCTTTACCGTTTTTCTCTTCACATTTATCTATAATCTGGCTAAAATTGATGTTTCTGTGTGCTATAGGATGTCAAAATTGATTTTTTCCCAGATATTTCAGCACCACATCCTGAAAAACTGTCCTTTCCCCTCTACTTTGTCGTACCATCTTTATAATATATATACATGGTCTATTTCTATACTGTATTCTTTTCTTTTTTTTTTCATTCTATTTTTTGCAATGTTCCAGAATTCATTGTTTATGCACCACAGCCAGTGCTGCATGCAATGCATGCCCTCCATAATACCCATCACCAGGCTCACCCAACCCCCCACCTGCCTCCCTTCTAAAACTCTCAGTTTCTCAGAGTCCACAGTCTCTCATGGTTTGTCTTCCCCTCCAATTTCCTTCAACTCACTTCTCCCCTCCATCTCCCAATGTCCTCTGTGTTATTCCTTATGCTACAGAAGTAAGAAACCATATGATAATTGACTCTGCTTGACTTATTTCACTCAGCATAATCTCTTCCAGTCCAGTCCATGTTGCTACAAAAGTTGGGTATTCATCCTTTCTGATGGAGGCATAATACTCCATAGTGTACATCTTTATCCATTCGTCCACTGAAGGGCATCTTGGTTCTTTCCACACTTTAGCGACTTTGGCCATTGCTGCTATGAACATTGGGGTACAGATGGCCCTTCTTTTCACCACATCTGTATCTTGTCAGTATATACCCAGTAGTGCAGTTGCAGGGTCATAGGGCAGCTCTATTTTAATTTTTTTTTTCATCTTTTTTTTTTAATTAATTTCATTTCTTTTCAGCGTAACAGAATTCATAGTTTTGCACCACACCCAGTGCTCCATGCAATGCGTGCCCTCCATAATACCCACCACCTGGCTCCCCCAACCTCCCACCCCCCCGCCCCTTTAAAACCCTCAGGTTGTTTTTCAGAGTCCATAGTCTCTCATGGTTCATCTCCCCCCCAATTTCCCTCAACTTTCTTTTCTTGATCTCCCAAGTCCTACAAGTTCCCTTCTTCAAGTTTTTCTTGGCTTTTCTTGCATTTCCATATAAATTTAAAAATAACTTGTCAAAAATCCTGTTGCAGTATTGGTTTACATGGATCAAATCTGCAGTTTCTGAAAATTTATTTCTTTTAATATATTTTTAATGCTGTTGTACATAGTACCTCTAAAAATTTTATTCTCTGTTGTTACATAGAAATAGCTAATGTTGACTTTATATGCATCAACCTTATTGAACTCATTTATTACTTTAATAATTTATTGGTAGATCTTTCTTTATCCTTTAAAAGCACATAGGTTTTTTTCCTTCCTTTCTGATTTTATTTTATTTTTTTCTTATCTTCACTAACTAGCTTAAAAACAGTATTAAATAGAAGTGGTATATCTTGTCCATGTTTTCAAAGAAAGCTTTTAACACTTGTCCATTAAGTATGTTTTCTATAGATTTTTAAATAGCTATTCTTTTTCAAAATAAGGAAATTCCATTTTGTTCCTGTTTTGTTAAATGAAAAGTTGGTGAATTTTATCATTATTTCCTTTTTATCTCTTGTATCGTTTGATTTTGGGGGAATATCAAGCTATCTTGGTTTCTAGAATAACTCAACTTTTATATGTATATGTATATATTTTGTTATTGTTGTTGTTAATATATGTCTCTAGTTTGGGTTTGCTATTTTTGGGTAAGAGTTTTACATCTGTGTTCGAGTTAGACTGACCTTCACATTTTTGTGTTTTTATGTCTTGGTCTGCTTTCAATATCAGAATTACATTAATCTTCTAAAATTTGTTTGGGTGTCCTATTTTGGGGAAAGAGTTTGTGTACATATATTTAATGAAATATTTGGTAAAATTTACTAGTAAATCCTATGGAGATTTTCTTTGTGGGAAATCATGTAATCATTGTAATTATGGATTCCAGAGTACTTACTAATTTTCAGTTACTATTTTTGTGTCAGTATTAAATTACATTCTTATAGAAATTTATTTATCATATCCTTTTTAAATTCTTTGTGATGTCTACAGGATCTGTAGAGATGTTCTTTTCTCTTTCATAACATTGTACTGTCTTTTTTCTCTTGATCAGTTTGACTGGTTGATATACTTTACTAGTCCTTTCAAAGAAATATCTTTGATTTGTTGGTCCTCTTTATTATGCACTTGTTTTCCATTTGATTAATTTCTGTTTAATATTGTATTCCTTCTATTTCTATAAACTCATGTCACTAGCTGTGTGCTTATTAACTCATGAATGTTTAGTCTTTTCTAAAATACAGACTTTTGGCTATAAATTTCTCTTTATCACTGCATGCATAAATTTTGAGGTTTGTGTGGTTTGGGAATTTTCTAATTTCCTTTGATTTTTCTTCTTTGATCATAGATTATTCAGAGGGTTTTGTTTTTTTGTTTGTTTTTCAGAATTTCCAAACCTATGGCATTTTGAGTTAAACTTTATACCATTTTAGTAAAAACAAGAATTCTTCCTGAATTTTTTTGGGTTTTTTTTTTTTGGTTGTTGTTGAACATTTCCCTCTCTAACTGTGGATTTTCCTTGTCTTTGTAGTTTTCTTAATCTTTGCTTTACATATTTGATGACATGTGGTTGGACAGACACAAATTTAGAAATGATATATTTCCATCAGTACTTTTTGCCTCAATATTTGAGGTTAATATAAGCAACAACAGTTTTTCCCCTCTTACTTGGTCTTGCATTGTGTATCTTTTTTCTCTTTTCACTTTAAGTCTTTGTGAAATTACATTTTTTAAATTATGTTTTTAGATGTATCTATTATAATCTGCATATAGCTGGATTTTTAAAAATGTGTTATGAAAGTCTTTAGGGCAGTTTTATTTATAATATAAATTATTGGCAAATTTAGATATGAATCCACTGTATTTTCAAGGGCTTTACATTTATACTGCCTTAATTTTTCTCTCTTCCTTTGTTGAAATTGGTACTTTTTACTTACTTATTTCTGTTAGCTTAAAAATTATATTTGATTTTATTTTTTGTTTTGTCATCACCCCAGAGATAACAGTAGGCTTCCATGACTTCTTTTTTTTTTTTTTTTTAAGATTTTATTTATTTATTTGACAGAGGGAAAGATCACAAGTAGACAGAGAGGCAGGCAGAGAAAGAGGGAGAAGTAGGCTTCCTGCCAAGCAGAGAGCCTGATGTGGGGCTCCATCCTAGGATCCTGAGATCATGACCTGAGCTGAAGGCAGAGGCTTAACCCATTGAGCCACCCAGGCGCCCGGCTTCTATGACTTCTTAACACCAAATGTTTACATACATGGTGCCCTTACTCTGGACAATGCACAGATTCCAGAAAAATACTGTGCAAGCGTTAACTTGAATAATTATCATCTGGAGTCTTGTTAAAAATGCATATTCTGATTCATCCTATCTGGGATGGGGAGTACGATTCAGTTTTCTAATAAGCTTCCAGTTCCTGCCAGTGCCTGGTCCTGAGACCATACATTTAGCAGCAAGTCTCGAAATCCTTGTAACATTTGCCTACTTGTAACTTGTATGCTCTTAATATTGTTTAATTATGTATATTTTAAACTGTACAATGTCATTTTGTTATTCTTTTATCCAAGGAGTTTTTATTTAGATTTATCCATTAATTTGCCCTTTTTTGTTTTGCTTTGTTATTTTTTTTTTTAAAGATTTTATTTATTTATTTGACAGATAGAGATCACAAGTAGGCAAAGAGGCAGGCAGAGAGAGAGAGCGGAGGAAGCAGGCTCCCTGCTAAGCAGAGAGCCCGATGTGGGGCTCGATCCCAGGACCCTGGAATCATGACCTGAGCCGAAGGCAGAGGCTTTAACCCACTGAGCCACCCAGGCACCCGCTTTGTTATGTTTTGTTTTAGTAGGCTCCACGCTCGGTGTGGAGGGGCTTGAACTCAAGACCCTGAGATCAAGAACAGAGTTGAAATTGAGTTGGGGGCTTAACTGACTGAGCCACCCAGGCACCTCTCATTTGCCCTTTAAATTACCTTTTATTTTTCGGAAGTCCATAGTTTCCATTTAAGACCATTTTCCCTCTGTCTGAACAACTATATTAATTCTGTTAGTATCAGTCTACTGGTGGTGAATTCTTTTCTGTTTGAAGATGTTTTTATTTCAACTTTACTATTTTTTTTTTCTAAAGGGAGGGTGAGGGAAGGGCAGAGGAAGAGGGAGAATCCTAAGCAGGCTCCATGCCCAGCAGCAGGGTCTGACATGAAGCTCAATCTCATAACCCTGAGATCATGACCTGAGCCGAAATCAAGAGTTGAATGCTTAACCAGCTGAGGGACCCAGGCGCCCCTCAGCTTGACTCTATAGGATATTTTCACTGGGTATAGAGTTCCAGGATAACATTTATTTTCTTTCATTGCACTGAAGATACTGTTAGACCATCTTGTAGCTTCCAGTATTTCCCTTAAGAAGTCAGTTGTTGATCTTACTGTTATACCTTTGAAGAGAATCTTTTTTTAAAATTAATTAATGTATTTATTTATTTATTTATTCTTCAGTAACTCCTTCTGGCCACTTTTAACATTTTTGCCTTTGATTTTCAGCAGTTATTCTGTTATATGTTTAGATGTACATTGCTTTTTTTTTTTTTTAAGATTTTATTTATTTATTTGACAGAGATCAGAAGTAGGCAAAGAGGCAGGCAGAGAGAGAGGAAGGGAAGCAGGCTCCCCGCTGAGCAGAGAGCCAGATGTGGGGCTCAGTCCCAGGACCCTGAGATCGTGACCTGAGCTGAAGGCAGAGGCTTTAACCCACTGAGCTACCCAGGCGCCCCTAGATTGCTTTTTTTTTTTTTTTTTTTTTTTTAACTTATCCTGCTAGTAGTCGATTAGGATTCTTGTATCTGTGGCTTCAGTTTGGGAAGTTGTTTTTCTGGTTTTGATTTTTGTCTTTTAATGTAGTGTTTCTTACCTTCTTCTGGGTCTCTAAATACATGTTTGTTAGAAATTTCTCTTCTGGGGCGCCTGGGTGGCTCAGTGGGTTAAGCCTCTGCCTTCTGCTCAGGTCATGATCTCAGGGTCCTGGGATCGAGCCCCACATGGGGCTCTCTGCTCAGCGGGGTGCCTGCTTCCCTCTCTCTCTCTCTCTGCCTGCCTCTCTGCCTACTTGTGATCTCTCTGCCAAATAAAATCTTAAAAAAAAGAAAAGAAAAGAAATTTCTCTTCTCTTATGCTTTAAAAAAATATTTTTTTATCCTTTGGTCTCTATGCTTTATTATGGATAAAATTTTCTCACCAGTCTTCCAATTTACTAAATCTGCCTTTGGCTGTATTTTATGTGCTTTTAATTTAACCAGCGTATTTTTCAATTCTAAAATTTCTTTTTGCTATTTTAATATTGAATTTGTCATTTTTCAGTCATTTACAGTTTTTTATTTTTAGTGTTTTCTTTTATCTTTTTGAATATAGGAAGTTTCCTCATTTTTCAGGTGTTTAATTTTTTACTCTTTGTTTTCTTTTTTTTTTTTTTTAAAGATTTTATTTATTTATTTGACAGAGATCACAAGTAGGCAGAGAGGCAGGCAGAGAGAGAGGAGGAAGCAGGCTCCCAGCTGAGCAGAGAGCCTGATATGGGGCTCAATCCCAGGACCCTGGGATCATGACCTGAGCCGAAGGCAGAGGCTTAAACCCACTGAGTCACCCAGGCGCCCCTCTTTGTTTTCTTTCTTAATTCCAATATAGTTAACAGTGTTTTATTAGTTTCAGGTTTACAATATAGAGATTCAACCATTCTACACATTACTCAGTACTCCTCATGATTAAGTGTCATCTTAGTCCCCATCACTATTTCACCCATTTTCCACCTACCTCCCCTCTGGTAACCATCAATTTGTTCTCTTCAGTTAAGAGTGGTTGTTTTGGTTGTCCCTTTTTTCTTCATTTGTTTTGTTTCTTAAATTCCACAAAGGAGTGAAATCATATGGTGTTTGTCTTATTCTGACTTATTTCACTTAACACTATACTCCTTGGATCTATCCATGTTGCAAATGGCAAGATCTTATTCTTTTTCGTGTTGAATAATATTCCCGTGTGTGTGTGTGTGTGTGTGTGTGTACACACACCACATCTTTATCTGGTCGTCTATATGTATACACTTGGACTGCTTCCATTATTTGACTATTTTAAATAATGCTGTGGTAGACATAAGGTGTATATATCTTTACATATTAGTGTTTTCCTCATTTTTTAGTTTTTAATAAATCTAATACCTAGAGTCTCTTTGGTTCTGTTTCTGTTGTGTATTATGCTTATTGGCATTCATACTGTCCTATTTTCTTTTGTGCCTGAGTATCTTTTTTTTTTTTTTTTGTGCTGAGTATCTTGAATAATGGATGCATATTTGTTTGTGGAAATAAAGTTAGCTTAAGATTATATTATCCTCTTCCTCTATGGCTTTCTTAATTTGTTCCTGCCATGTACCTGTCGGTACAACAATCTAGGATTACCTTAATACAATTTCAGAACAGATCTTTCAGAGCCAATAGTTGACGTGAACCTGGTCTGCATTTTGTTCATGGATTGGTTTGCTTCTGGTTCATCTTTACTTTTTCAAACCTTAAATACATAGTTTGCCAGAGTTCTACTTTTGGGAACACTGGACTTCACTTTGGTCGCCTTAACCTAATAAGACTATTAAAGCTCTATTCCACCTCTCTGCTATCTATTCAGACTCAATAAATGTCTCTGGTACAAAAATAGACTTAAATGCCAGGATCATTCTCTGGATCTCTGACCTATGAGTTTTGCTGCCACAATTTCTTACTATGCTATTTCTCAGATACCTTAAAGCAGAAATACAGAAGTTAACCCAGAATTCTTACTTTTCTTCAGTGGTTAGATTGATCCAAACTAACTAGTTTATAATAAAAAGGAGTGAAATTCCATTTACATAATTTATAGAAACTTTCTTAATGATAAAATAACTTGCCATGCTAAGTATCAAAACTAATTTGAAACTATGTTGTCATTAACAGATTTCGTTGATTTAGGAAAATCTCATCACAATAGCATTAGCATGGTCATTAAGAGGACAAGCTCTATAGCCACCCACCTGCTTTTTTTCTCTCACTCTTGACCTACTATTGGTTTGATCTTAGGCATGTCATTTAACCTCTGTTAAAAACTCATCTGGAAAAAAGATAATGATAGTAAGAGAGTCTTAGGGTTATTGCATGTACATATATGTTGAATGATTAGAACCATACTGAGTCAGCAATTTGTCACTATAAGTTAGAATAAAACTTCATTGTAAGTTAGAGTACTGCTAAATTTTCTCTGTGAGTAATCTAATGATAACTAATCTTTACTATTTTTTTAACATAAAATTCTGAGATTTTTACTTCCTTCTTGATCTTATTACTATATTTTGGAGGTCATCTTAATTTATGATATAGAATTATTGTCCAGGTTATTGGAAAATTTTGTATATTATTCTCTTGGACAATTAGGCATAACTAGATGTAAAATTTATACTTTCTTCATTTGTAGCTTACTCCATCCGGAAGCATTTCTCTAATTAAATCAATGCATTTGATTAAAAATCCTGTGAAGACCTGTGACAAAGTTTATTCCTTGATACAAAGTTTGACTTCTCAAATCAGACATCGAATGGAAGATCCCAAATCATCAGGTAAATATTATGTATTCCTTGGGACATGAAACAAATGAAAATTATTATCCAGTTAAATAAACATTTTAAAACAAGATACATCAATCTTAAATTAAGCCTCATACTGTCCTAAGTCTGAATGAACATACATCCAGCAAAAGAATAATAGCTAGGTTACAGTTACTTTTCTCCATGATAACATGAAAAAGATAATAAAATATTATTATTTGATTAATTCTGTAGCACTGCCATATAGTTAAGCAGCAAGTAGGCAGCTTATAAGAAACAAACATGGGAAGATAATCTGGGCTCTAACTCTGAGATTAGCTTTGTTATAACTTGGGCAACTTTGAAATCTAGAGTTCTTCCCGGTAAAAATAAATCCTTTGAACTGTTTAATTTTTAAGGTTCCTTTCTGCCAAAGAGTGTCTATTCTGTTGTTAGTTCTGTTAATCTAGTAAGAAAGAATAGTACTTAAAATTTAGAATTGAAAATAACCTTAAAGAGGTCTGTTATAATTGTTGTTCTTTTTCTTCTGATTATTGAAGTGTGTGACATAAAGAAAGGTCTTTTCTTTAACCCAAGTCCTAAGCCAATTATTTACTCTTTGAAAGTCTACAAAATAAATGCTTGCAAATGGTATATAGCTATGATAACATTCCCTGCTTTCTTAATAGTTTTACCTCTGACACTTAAATTTCTAATTATCAACTTTTTAGTATATTCCCTTAATCTGAATCTAAGTTTAATATGCTAAATCTGTTATGTTGTTTTAGATATTCAGCTTTACCATAGTGAAACATTAGAGCTTATGCTACGTAGATGGTCCAAATTGGAGAAAGACTTTAAAACAAAGAATGGAAGATATGACATTAGTAAAATCCCTGACATATATGACTGTATAAAATATGATGTCCAGCATAATGGTTCCTTGAAATTAGAAAATACAATGGAATTATACAGGCTTTCGAAGGCATTAGCAGATATTGTTATCCCTCAGGTAAGTAAATCTAGGAATCAGTTTTCTTAGAGTGTTCTGTAGATTCTTTTACAATTTCTGTCACTGGAAAAAAGATAGTTGGTTTTTATCTCTCTATAAAATCCATAACTTTTAAAAGGAAAGTTAAGTAATTATGAATTTATATTTTAAGCTTTTTATTATATTAAATCATTACTTGATTTAATTACTTAATTACAGTAATAGTTTAATAGTTTACCACTTATTATGTAATAGAAAGGTTTTCTTTCTTTCTTTTTTTTTTTTTTTTTTCAAAATACTTGCACATAAATGAAAAAGACTTGCAAAATTTACATAGGGTCACAGCTATCTTTTTCTCCTACTCCCCACATACTTCCAAATTAGGTACTATGTGCAAGTATTTTGAATAAACAAAATCTCATTTGAATAAACAAAATCTCATGGTTTCATTTATATTTCTTTTCATAGGTTTATTGACTGTTGTTCTGTGCTCTATTGTTTGTGTCCTTAGTCCATCTTTCTTTTAGGATTGTTTCTACATTTAAAACCTTATGATTGAGTCGAAGTACTGTCAATTAAGATTACATTCATTCATTCATCCTCCCCTCTTCAGAAATTACTTGCTTTTTCCATTCTACCAAAAAAATCTTTCCCATTATACTTAGAAGTTTTAGAATAGTATACTTGCAGTTGCAAAAAATGTAAACTCAGAATTTGTAATGTTCAAAAAAAGAAGCTTAATAAAGGTATTTGTCTCTTACCTAGGATGTTTTAAATAAGCAGTGCATTTGTTAGAGTGCTTTGTCATTATACCCTTTTTCTAATAATGATATTATTTTCTGCTCAGGAATATGGTATAACTAAAGCTGAAAAACTGGAGATTGCCAAAGGCTACTGTACTCCTCTAGTTAGAAAAATTCGCTCAGACCTCCAGAGGACACAAGATGATGACACTGTAAATAAACTCCACCCTGTGTAAGAGACTATTGGTATTGTAAATCTATAGGCACCTGTTTTTGCATACTTCAAATCTAATGTTCCTATGAAGAAATCAGGAATGTGTTACTTAGTGCACTGTGGAAATAAGGATTACCGAGGTATTGCTAACGTTTAACTTCCAACCAAGGTTCTTTAGGGGTCCAAACTGAGGAAGAACTGAGATGAAAGGGGACATGTGTCATCTTTCAGATGGGATCATCAGTGTGTACCCCATTCAGCAGGATAAATATCTGTGAGCTTCTTTAGGGTTATGACCTTTGTCATTTTTATTATAGGAGCTAAAATGACCTATTTACAGTGAATTTGACTAATATTAATTCTTTTTTTTTTTTTAAAAGATTGTATTTATTTGACAGAGATCACAAGTAGGCAGAGTGGCAGGCAGAGAGAGAGGAGGAAGCAGGCTCCCTGCTGAGCAGAGAGCCCGATGCGGGGCTCGATCCCAAGACCTGAGACCATGACCTGGGCCAAAGGCAGAGGCTTTAACCCACTGAGCCACTCAGGCGCCCCAAACTAATATTAATTCTTTTTTGACTAATCTCAGAGATCCCAGTTAGTTCTAGTTAATCTTCATGTTAGAGGAATATCTACAATGATAACTCCTTAGTTGTGGTTGGAAGAGGGATAGATTTACTCATTATAGTTTTTTACTTCTAGTAAGATTCAATTCCATTACAAAATAATTTCAATACTTAATGTTTGGCTAGATGGTTATGTTCTAACACTGTCTGCTACTAACTTTAGGTATTCCAGAGGTGTTCTGTCTCCTGAACGTCATGTCCGTACCAGATTATATTTTACCAGTGAAAGTCATGTACATTCTTTGCTCTCTATTCTTCGCTATGGTGCCTTATGCAATGTAAGTAGAATAAGCTATTCCAGTCTACCAAGTATGGTTCCTTGAACTTGTAATCAAATCACTAGTACCAGTAAATTGATCATTTGCCATCATTTGTCAAAGGTCTACTATATAACAAGCACTGTGCTAGATGTTGGGGATAAAGACATGTTCTCTTCCCTTTGGAGAAGTTTAAGCAAACAATTGCATAAAATATTTTAGGTAATATTATAGGCTGGTGGTAATGAGAAAAAAACCTGATGAGTTTGAGTTATCTAGGGGGTAGAAAGAACTTAGTGTTTGGTTGGATATTGTGCCTCTCATGTTAGTAGTGAGTCATACCAAAATTTGGCTTAATACAGCCACACTTACTTTTATCTCCCACAGTTTAAAGGATTGACTGTGATATACTTAGGCAGTTTCACTTTGGGTCTCTGATGAGGTTGCAGTTAGACAGTGGCAGGGGCTTGAATCAACTTAAAGGTTTCCTCTCACATCTGGTGCTTGATGCTGTATGTCAGCTAGAACTTCAGCTGGGATTGTTGACTAGAATACCTATATCTGACTTCTCCGTGTGACCTGCCTGCTTCCTCAAAACATGGTAGCTGAGTTCCAGGATTGAGTTTCATAATGGAACAAGGTGCATGTGCAAGACTTTTTTATGATCTAACTTATGCAGTAACATTCTGTCACTTATACTGACCTGAATTGGTTGAGGCAGTCATAGAGGTTCATCCAAATTCAAGGGGTGGGGAAATAGATCTACATTACTATATGCATGGAGTGTTGCTGTCACATTGTAAGATGAGTACTTGGGATTAGATACATTTGGTGACCATCTTTGGAAAATAGGATCCATCACAATCTGTTGAATACACAATCCATGTTTCTCCTATATACAAAATTCACTTAATCTCTCATGCAGTATTACCTGTCTTATTTTATTACATCATAAACTTGACATCCCAGGTTTCTTCATCTAAGTCAAGTCCAGATATAGATGGGGTTCCTTGGACACAACTCCTGAATGCTCAAGAGCATTCGATCTTAATTCAAAGACCAATGAACTGAAGAGACCAATTATCTATCCTTCAAATACCCAACATACAGTGGTGGGTTAGGCATTAGGCATAAGATAACTGCTGTAGATGAACTTTTCAAAAAAGGATAAAACAGAAGGTTCATCGTAGTCACTGGTCCATAGCAATTTAGCAAATCTCCCCAGGTCCATGTTGCCCATTCTTTATTTAGGGCTCTGTCATACTGCCAGGAAGTTGTTTTCAATGGCTCATGGCTTCATAATTTGGGTTCTTGATTGCTTCATCTGGGTCATCCTTCCTTAAAAATAAAAAGTAGCTCATGTTTGCATTTGAGTAGTTTTCTTCGACCTGCTTCCTGCCCAGAGAAGTTTGGGGTTCCAAAGGTCTTTTTATTTTTAGTTCAGGTGGTGTAATTTAAAAAAACAAAACAAAATGGAATCATTTAGAATATACTGTTTTAAACTCATCAAACCCAAAGATTTCTTAAGGATAAGCCCTTTCTACCTTGGGTTCCCTATGTGGTTACTAAGGGATGGCACTCAGCAATCCTTATTGCTTAATACTGAGCATCTGAGAGACATACTCCTAAGATCCCGAGAAAGTGTGTTTCTTTGGGAGATCTGTGAAGCACCTCATTACAGCTTTTGGAGGTCTTAGCAAGTATTTTTATAATCGCACTATGTTATCATGGCAGTCTTGTGTTTCCTTTCTTCTCGAAAGTCTGTTAATTACAGCATCGTTTGGTACCTGAAAAGGCTGTGAATGAGAAACAGTTTTATTTTTGGACCCAGCAAGCTTCTTTATAATTGACAATTTCCTTGTAGCTTATCTTTCTCCTAGTGTATCAGAGGCAGTGAGAGATTCTTGGTGACATGTTCAGCACTTGTCCTAAAAATCTCCAGAACTAGTTCATTAGAAATACTTCTTATTTATTTTCCACTGTCTACAGACTAGTGTTTTCTGTACTTTATGACAGTACATAGGAGGAGTTCATTTTCCTGTAGCTTCCAGTAACATTTTTCTTACCTTTATATAATCCCTCACCAACAAGCTCCTCCAACCTGTTAGGCTTTCACTAACACTCTCCTCAGGACCCTTCCAGTGCTCACACATATGGAGAGTGAGAAAGAAGAGAGAATCAAGAAAGATTCCCATATCTCTAATGTAGGTAATTTGGTAGATGATCCTACCATTCACTGATAAAAGTAACACTTGGGAGGAAGATCAGGTCTTAAGAAGGAAAAGTAATGAGTTTAGGTTTAGACAGCTTGAGTATGTTCATATGTGAGGATAGAGGTTGGGTTAAAGGTACAGAGTTAGGAAGCCAACATACAAATGACAGCTAAGGTGGTAGCTAGTAATAAGGTTCCCAGGGAGTTTGTATTTGAAATGATAAAACGACATTGTAGGGATTGGCAGTGAAAGTGATAATGTACAAAAGAGACTTAGAAATTTTAATATCTTGTTTCTCAGATAGATTACCTAGAAACAGTTTCACTCTATTATGTTTTATATAACAGAGATATATTTTCATCCATCTCTAAAATTGCAAAAAATAAGAATTTTCCTTCAATTTTCTCTGTATGTATTGGTGACACATCCATACACATCTGTTAACAAAGTGGTTCTTAAAAGAAAATTTGGTTTTGTTTTACCTTTTCATAAAGGGCATTTAGATATATAAAGAAGATTTGTTAGTCTCTCTCTCTCTTTTTAAATGTTTTATTTATTTATTTATTTGACAGAGAGAGATCACAAGTAGGCAGAGAGAGAGGGAGGAAGCAGGCTCCCTGCTGAGCAGAAAGCCCAATGTGGGGCTCGATCCCAGGACCCTGAGATCATGACCTGAGCAGAAAGCAGAGGTCTGAGAGAAAGCAGGCTTTAACCCACTGAGCCACCCAGGCACCCCTGTTAGTCTCTTCATTCTTAATTTTATTATTAGCCTTGATGAATATTTAATATTAAAGTCACCCTAAAATTATTTCAGTCCTCTGTTCTCATCAAATTTTCCTCATTCCTATGTTTTTCCCTCTTGTTTCAGTTTCTTTGTCCCATTAAGGAAAAGCAAAGTGACATCCCTTGCATGCATATATGCGTTATTGAGCTTTAATAAAAGAAATTGTAGGAAAAAAATGATGCTTAATTAGCAAGTCAGGCACTTAATTTATCCAGTAGTAATGATGGAATTTGTTTTGGGGGAGGAGAACTATGTCTCCTGTGTGGTTCCTTTTTGACTCTTATACTTATTTAGAAGGTGGAAGAAGCATGGAAGATACAGGAGCCAATAGAACAAGACTGTGGAGCATTTTAGTGAGCAGTGGATGAAGTGGCAACAGATAGGATTGGAGAGCCAGTGCCTTGATGATCCTAAAAGGATTGGGAAACCATTTTTAAGCAGGGAGGTAAATGGGTTTGGTTGCTGTGTGGACAGAAGATAGTCTGGAGTACACATGAGAAAACCAGTCAGGAAGCTCTCTCACAGTGATCTGAAGAAAGATATAACTTGGACTAGGGTAGTGGTAGTAGAATTAGAGCTTGTTGAGTATATATTGTATTCAGCTACGTTTTTAAAACAAGCTGAATAACTCCATTCTTTTAAAATTCTGCTTCCAGGATTTCAAACAAATTATTTTTCATGTTAGTAAATACATGTAGGATCTTTAATATCAATATGATGTCCCATTTTCTAATATAAAAAATTAATTTATTTGAACTGTAATTCATTATTGCAGTTCATGTTAACTTTATAAGACCCTATAACTGGTATCTTAAAACCTTGTTCAGTCTCTTCCCACTTGAAACTTTTTATTTTTTTCAGTGTGAACTGGGTAAAATCTACCTCTCCATAATGGATTTTTTTCAAAAGATGTTTGTTAGGGAAACCTGATTTTAAGTAAGATTTTAGGGAATGTATTTAATAGGACTTAATTTTAAAAAGGTAATTTATAGATACTTGCATGTTAATTGTGTTCAGGAAGGTGCTACTAAATAAATTTCATATGTTTATTAGACTAGACCTAGCAGAATCTATAACTGCAACACTGAATTAGATATTATTAGATGGTGTTTTCATTAATAATATAGGATCACAAACTCTAATATGTCTTTTTACCTACTGAAAATTTTTAGTATTTAATTTAAATCCATTATTTATAGTAACTCACATTTAGTGAAACTCAAATGCTATGCTAATATTCTCCCTTACCAATTTTGAAAAAAATGCAGATACATCTTTGCATATATTCCTACCGCAAATACACAAGCAGACACGTGCAAACAAATACAGATTCAGTTTTTTCCTCTGGAATGTTGCTTAGGTTGGGAGTAGCTTCCCTAATGGCTTTGCATTAGAGCATTTAGAGGTGTGGATATCCATTTATTAAAATGATGCTAAGTACACATGGAAGAATACAAATTATGTGATGTATATTTAACTTTATTTTTCTAGAGACTTCAAAAGGGGGGTGCTTCCTCAGAGATGTGTAATGTCTAAATTTGAAAAGGAATACATGCTTGTTTGGGATTTTGTTTTTTTTTTTGTTTAAATAAGTAATCAACATGTGGTCTTGTAAGTTTTAGGCTTTTGTGTGTCAAATTTCATTTTTTAAGACAACAGAAATCTTTGAGTTGAGTTATTTTGAAATGAGCATATACGTATTTACCTTGTTTGTGTGGTATCACTCAGGATTAAACAAACTACTATAATGAAAATAAAGTGACTTTCAAGTAAAGTGGTATGAGAAAAATGCTTACCATATACCTTTTGTTCAGGAATCAAAGGATGAACAGTGGAAACGAGCTATGGATTACTTAAATGTTGTCAATGAACTCAATTACATGACTCAGATTGTGATCATGCTTTATGAGGATCCTAACAAGGTAACAAGAGTTCTTGATTTGTATGTTATTATCAGAGGTAAATAAGTAGCCTGTAGTTTTTCATTTTGGAAATGTTCTCTATTATTTTTTAGGATCTTTCCTCAGAGGAACGCTTTCATGTTGAATTACATTTTAGTCCAGGAGCTAAAGGATGTGAAGAAGACAAAAATTTACCATCTGGCTATGGATATAGACCAGCTTCAAGAGAGGTAATAAAGATGAAACTCACAGTGTTTGGTTACTATACTTCTAGATTTCGATAAGATTTCTGTAAGAATTTCCTGTTAATATACTTCAATTCTTACCTCAACTACCAAGTAGCAAGTTGATATAAATTTCTTTTTTTTTTTTTTAAAGATTTTTATTTATTTGACAGAGCGAGATCACAGTAGACAGAGAGGCAGGCAGAGAAAGAGAGAGGGAAGCAGGCTCCCCGCTGAGCAGAGAGCCCGATGCAGGACTCGATCCCAGGACCCTGAGATCATGACCTGAGCCGAAGGCAGCAGCTTAACCCATTGAGTCACCCAGGCGCCCAAATTTCTTTATGTATGATTTGGGTAGACAACATTCCCAAGCATACTAAAATTTTATATTTTATTTAGATTTTTTGTATTTTTAAGACCAGTATTTAGAATGCTTAACTATAGTTTTGGTTGTTGTATTACTTGAGGACTAGTGCATGGTAAACACTGTGCTAATGAGCACTTGGTACAAATTATTGTTGTTTTAATCCTTACACTAACCTTACAAAGTTGAATATGTATTCAATTTAAAACTTATCACTAAATTATAATTCATATTGATAAGTCATACACTTATGATTTAGCTTAATGATGTATTACAGAATGAACACAATTACAAAATAGCCAGGCAGGTTATATGTAGCATATTATCATCGTTCCAGAAGACCCGGTTGTGTCCCCCCTCCCTATCGAACCTCTTTCTTCTCCTCAAAGATACTTACTGTTATGAACTTTAGCACCATGTTTGAATTATGCCTATTTTTGAACTTTTTATAAATCGTAAAATACACGATTTTGGGGGAGCCTGAGTTTGGCTTCTTTCTTTCATTATGTCTATGAAATTTATCCATTCTGTTCTTCATTTTTGTTGTCATGTAGGATTACATGGCAGCAATAAAGATAAATAAATAGAGTGCAATGTGTTCATCTCTTCTACTTTGATCATTTATTTGTTTCCAGTTCAAGCTATGAAGTTGCTTTCATGAACATTTTTGTACAAGTCTTTTGGTGAACATATGTACACATTTATTTTGGATATACATTGAGGAGTAACGTTGCTACATCATAGGGTGTATATGTTCAAGTTTAGAAAATACAATCAAACAGTTCTCTAAAGATACTGCCATATCCTTGTCAGCACTTGGTATGATCATTGTTTTTAATGTAGCTATTTTGAAGGATATATAGTGATATCTTGTCATGGTTTAATTTTACATTATCCTCATGACCAGTAAGGATTAGCAGTTTTCATATGTTTATTGGCCATTTGGATATGCTTTTTATGAGGAGCTACTGGCTTAGACCAGCATGGTATTGAATAGAAGTGTTGCTATTAAACACTTCACTCGCAGTGCCCATGGGTGGCTCAGTCAGTTAAGCATCTGATTCTTGATTTCAGCTCAGGTCACGAGCTTAAGGTTGTGAGAGTGAGCCCAAGTCCGGCTCTAGGCTGGTTGTGGAGGCTGCTTAAGATTCTCTCTTTGCCCCTCTCCCCCAAAAAATAAAATAAAAAAATAAATGCTTCTTCATTCTCAAACTAAAGTAAAAAGTAATGTTCCAAAGAGAACTTTTTGGGATTTTGGTTGAGATTACATAAATTCTGCAGATCAATTTTGAGGGCAATAAACTTAACAGTAGTAGATCCTCTAGCCCAAGGAGTTGATATAGCTCTGAATTTATTTAGCTGTTTTTGTATCTTTTTGGTAAAATTAAGGGTTTTTATGTCTTGTATCTTCTATGTCACATTAATTCCTTGTTCTTTATATTTTTATGCTATCATACATGGTTTATTTAAATTTCATTTTGTTTTAGTGAATAGTGAATATTAACTCAATTGTGTATGAAAATTTTATAACAGCCTTGCTAACATGCTGTTATTAATTCTAATAATTTATCCATGATAATATATATAAATATATATATATTTGTAAAATAGATCATATCTGGGACGCCTGGGTGGCTCAGTTGGTTAAGCAGCTGCCTTCGGCTCAGGTCATGATCCCAGCGTCCTGGGATCGAGTCCCACATCTGGCTCCTTGCTCGGCGAGGAGCCTGCTTCTCCCTCTGCCTCTGCCTGCCACTCTGTCTGCCTGTGCTCGCTCGCTCTCTCTCCCTCTCTCTCTGACAAATAAATAAATTTTTTAAAAAAATAAAAAAAATAGATCATATCTATTTTATATAGATATGATCATATCTATGAATGATGACAAATGTCCACTATGGTGTTGAGTAGATTTAATAATGGTGGACACACTAATATTTCAATGATTTATTAACTGTGATGATTGTTATCAAGATTTTAGATATCTCTGAACCAGTTAAGGAAGCTCTTTATTTCCTATACTCCTTAGTTTGATGATGGATTTTATGTACTTCTGCCTGACTTTTTTTGACTAATGTTATGTTTGTGAGATTTGTTGAATGTAATTGTATTTAGTTTTAGTATGTTCATTGCTATTGCTTTAAAATATGTTTTACTATATGTATGACTATGCCCCAAGTTACCCTTTCTATTATAGATAGATATTTGGTATAAGTTGTTTTTAACTTGTTTATCTTTTATCTGGGACTCTATTTTATTCATCTGTGTCCTGGCGCATGGTACACACCCAGTAAATATTTAGTAAGTCATCATATCATTATTTATGCAATCATCACATGTATTGGGACTATTTGGAACATAATTTAAATATTCTGAAATTTATAAATTAAAATGCTGTTTTAGTTTGTGCTCATGCTGATGATATTCCTGTATAATAAAACTGATCTCTGTTCTTTATTACTGTTACTTATTATTATTTCTTATTTATGTTGATATTTGATGAAATATAATTAAACACTTGGTTTTGTGTGGCACTTTGTGTTGTCACTTATTGTTTAATTTTTCCATTGTGTATTTCTTAAAGAGAGGAACTCTCTCATCTGTCTTGTGATACCCAGATTAATATTAGGCTGTTGTAAAAACTCAGTTAATATTGATACATTTGAATCAGCAAACTTATATATGTGCCTCAACTAACTTTACCAATTTGTGGTTGAATTTGTTATAAGAGACTCTTGCTTAATCTGAATTTTATATGTTGTATTCTTTGCTCACAGAATGAAGGCAGGAGATCTTTTAAAATTGATAATGATGATGAACCACATACTTCTAAAAAAGATGAGACTGATCGTGCTGTGATACTGTTCAAACCTATGGTATCAGAGCCAATTCATATACACAGGAAGTCTCCACTTCCAAGATCTAGGAAGATTCCTACAAATGACGTAAGTGTATGTGTCAGAGCATGTTTTTCGTAAAACTAACTATATTTTAATAAAACAGAAAAGAAAATACAGCTTTAATTGTGGAGCTTGGGAACCTAACAGATTTTTAATTGTCAACTTTGCCTCTTTCTCTAATAAATATTTTAAAAATAGAGAGGCCGTTAAAAAAGAGATAAAGCTTTAAGAATCTGGAGCTTTATGTATTGTTTTCCTAACAAAGTTGAGTAGACATAGTAAAATAAGACCTTTCTAAAAACTCATCTATTTTTTTTCCTGTCACGTTAGGTTATTCTAATAAAGAACTTTTTTAAAAGTCTGATTTAGTAGGCAGAGAATAATTTTCTCCTGAAAGTAGAGAGGAACTGCCAGAAATGGCTTGACAACAACTGATTCCAATGACACTGTAAATTAAGTATGAAATTCTAAGTTGTTAGCCTGATTGCACAAATCAGTATAGGAATTTGAAAATTTGAGGAGATAGTTGAAAATGTTACCTTTTGTATTAAGGTCTTTAATTAAATAAGGCTAATTCTTATGTTCTCTAATAGAATGACATTTAAATAACGACTAAAATAAGATTTAACAGGAAAGCTGAACAGTTGGAATGTAGCTTGTTAAGTAAATCTTTAACACCAGTATGCATTTTTTATAATTCAGAAACCTTTATTTTGGGTTATCTATATTCCCTATAGGCTGATTCTCCCAGCACTGATTGAAATTAGTGCTTATAAATGTTTTCTAAATGCTCAAGTGGAAGTACAGAGCAAGATTTTAAGATAGAAACCACCATCAACTTTTAAGTTAGAAAAATATCTTTGTTGATAATGACATATGCCAAGTCATGAGAGTTAAATATAACATTTAACTAGCAGTTGGTAAGAACATAAATAACAATAAAACAGAATTATGCTCATTTCTGTTGCCCCAAATTATACAAACAGAAGTGCTTTATGATTCTCAAATTTCAAATAAATATGTGGCCCAATTTGACAATTATGTATAGGAAAAACATCCATCAATAAATAGATTGTGGTAATTTTATAATGGAAATTGTATACTACTTAGGGTTTCTATAGGGATTGTGATGTTTTAGTTAATTATTGTTAGATAAGTTATTTTATAAGTATTTTATAAGTAATAAGTTAGATAACTTATTAAAATAAATTATTAAAGACAATGACTAAGAGCTGTAGAATTTGGGACTGTGTTCTAGTATAGCTTAATTTAAAAATAAGAAACTTGGGACTATGTTCAGGTGTCTTTAATTTCAGAAAATTGGGAAATGACATATTAATATAACTTAAACATCTGTGTGAGGGCAGTGATTTTGATGTTGTTGAACAAAGCAATCTGCACATTAATCAGATTGTTCAAAATTTTACCATTAAACCTTCTGTACTCCAGAAAGCTTGAAACACTGATAAAGCCAAATGTGTTGTGAGTCTTCATTTTGCAACACATTTGTATTTGTAAAATCTTCAACAGAATCACTGCCCTTTGTTAATTCTTAAGACGCAGAACACATTTATAAACCTTTTTTCTCATAAATACTTAAATAATTGCTTTCAAGAGATTATTTCTATGCCATGCTAAACTTTTACTTCCATAAGGTAAATTATTCAAGTAAAACCTTGAAGACTTTTTCCAGCGTCCACCATCTCCATGGATATCAGAAGTTTGTACTTCCAAAAGACACACAGAGAAAAAGACTATTCTCTTCATTTTGTGCAAGTAGATTTTACTCTGTCCTCACTGTCTGAAACCTGAACATGCAAACATGTAAATGATGATGTTTGCTGCATGTTTTGCTTACTGAACTCTATAAATAATCTTTGGAGGGGGTAAACAAAATAGCTTGAAAGTGGAAACAAGTGCAATTTGAATCCATTTTACCTCTCTTTTAAAGTGTCTGGCAGATAGGTTTTCTTTTCTACATCATATACATTGAAACTTCTGTAACCCTTTGCACAATTCTTTAGTGCTTTGGGCTAGAAGGTTACCCAGTATAGCACAGAATGTCTTGAATATTTAAAATTAAGCAGAATACTTTTATATTTTAAAAGTTGCTAAGAGAGAAAATTGTTAAATCTTTCCAGTTTTAAGAGAAAAGTGACAATTATTAAGCAGTATAAATATTTTGTATATTGAAGATAAGGTAATCCCTGTAATTGTTATCACACACAATTAGATCTCTAACTCTTTCCCATGAATTTCTCAAATATTTGAAATATTTGGCTCCCAAATTACTGTTTAATAGTTTTTTTTTAAAAAATTGATAAATGCAAACAAACTGTATTTTTTTTTCTTTCTGATCATTTGGCTCTGTTGTATCTAACTTTGCATGCTCTGCTTTTTTTTTTTTTTTTTCTTTGCCCCCTTTCTCACTTCCAGGAAGAGAGCCCCCTGAGTGTGTCTAGCCCAGAGGGTACTGGTACCTGGCTGCATTATACCAGTGGTGTGGGTACTGGGCGTCGAAGACGCAGATCAGGGGAACAAATCACTTCTTCCCCTGTCTCCCCCAAATCATTGGCTTTCACATCCAGTATTTTTGGCTCATGGCAACAGGTTTTTAAACTTTACTTCATTAAACATTTTCCTACCCGCATTCAGAGCAACAAACAGCTGTCTTTGAGGACATCTAATCCCTTATATTTAACATCAGAGTAAATCCTTCTGTATTTTAATTTTCCGTTCATTTAAAAATAAGCTTGTGATACCTGACAATATTTAAGAGAAAGAAACCTCTTACATTGCATGTGTTTAGGATTTTTACTGGGAGGGTTTTAAATATCCAGGATTTAAAAATTAATCAATAAATTTTATATTCCTGGAACATTAGTGTGTTAATAACAAATTTTAAAAAGGAAAGAAATCTTTATTGGCATAGTTGTCCTTCAAAACATTCAGAAACAAAATTATGTAATTTGATGGTAAGAAAATTTAATGACCTTTACCCCCATAATTGAAAAATTAGATTCCATTTGGAATTTGCTGAGAGTATGAACATTTTTTAAACTATAAAAATTTATGTGGTCCTGTGTTAATTAGCAGGGTATACCTAATATTAATTATTCTCTCCCTCACTATTCCATTATCTGGAAGTATCTAAAGGATACATAGTGTGGGGTTTTTTTTGAGTTGTATAATATTTTAATGCTCTCTTTATATGAAGATGCAATATATAGGTACCCATTAGTAATATGGGCCGAAATAAAAGGACTTCAGAAGGCCTTTCTGTTATGACATTTGGAAATTTAAAATAATAGAATTTTTTTGCTTTTTTAATTTTTTGCTTTAAGAATGGAAGGTCTGCTGTTACACTTGACTTTCCCAAGAATTTCAGCAACTTCCTTTTGGAAATATAATGCATTTAATTATAGGAAAAGGGATTATGGTATCCATTAAGGCTGTGAATACTTAAAGGTTACTCTGATAAAGCCCGTGCATGGATCAGTAATTGTATGGTGACCTCAACAGTCTCTGTCTGTCTTTTCTTTTGTTTGTGATTGTTTTTCCCCCCTTCAAATACAGGAGCTGTGTAAGAGTGGGCATTTGGCTTCTTTTAAGAGTGAAATTATATCAACCTGTTAATTGTTTCTTTTCATCTGTCTTGTTTCATACGTGGTATTTCATTCTGAATGCCTGCTTCGCACCACTTCATTGCAAGGACTTCATATGAAATGGACTCCCTTCTGAAGGGGATCTTGCATGATCTTTCATGTTTTATGTATTTCTACTAATATTTATCATACAGCTTATTAACCTTTGTCTGTCTGGAACAGGCTTCAAATGAAGTATGGACTTTTTAATTGATTTTACTGTTTTACCTTATTTATTTTGCTTTTCTTGTACAGGTTGTATCTGAAAATGCTAATTACCTGCGAACACCAAGAACTCTTGTGGAACAGAAGCAGAACCCTACTGTAGGTATGTGGTCTAAAGGGAAATTATATTCCAAACCTTCTTCAACTCCCTCTTTTGCACATATGTAAAACTTCAGTGACGAAAGCATGACCAAATGCTATGCTTTAGTTTTTATTTAACACATACTGATTAAAAATATTGTACGACTCAAAGTATACAGTAAAGTTTCAATAAAATGAATGAGGAATAGCATTTAATTTGATTTATAACTGTTTTGACTGTCTGCAGTGTGAACTACTTAGTCCAGTTGCCAATGCTAGTTTTTAATCTTGTATTCTATAAATTAAAATCCCAAAATGTTTTAATTTAGGAAGGAAACTTCATTTTTCCCAGCTGATAAAATTGTATATATGCTATTGCAAACGAAAAAGAACCTTCTACTAAAAAGAAAAAAAAAAAGAAACTTTTTATGATTAAAAAAAAATTTTAAGTGGGGAGTATTTTAAACCCTTTCTCGGTGTATTGATTTTCCTTTTGATTATCTCCTAAGGAAAACCAAAGCAAAACTAATGCATAAGTGCAGTTGTTATTCAGTATTGACCTATGGAATGTAACTAGTTCTTTGCAAATAGTGTTGCAAAGCAACATTGAAAAAGACCTTTCTAAACTTACTAGTTTTAAGCTCGTTGGTAAACAATATGAGGTAATGGCATAGTATTTTCTCTATAAATAGTTGTCTAAATAGGTTTAATAAAGCATGAATAAAGTTCAACTTTTTATGTACTTTGATCTACATACTAAGTATATGAACTGTTTGTTGATGACTATTTACTTGAGGATCTTCTTTAGTTAATTACACACAGCTAATGTTGATAGCTTCTAATATTCCCACATTATCTTCCTTTATGTATCATAATGTATTTGATAGAAATTTATTTAAACTTTACCAAGTGGTAAAAGTTTTCCTTGGGTATAAAGATGTTTGCTACAAATTAAACATCAGTTTATACTGGCTATGTTTTATTTGCTAATAATGTGTCTCATGGGTCTTATTAATTAAGATCTGAAGTCATTTAAGTATTAGAAACTTAAGGTGATTTAGGCCTGGATGACCTAAAGGAATTATTCTCACATGGTCTTCTCACAGATTAGTAATTTGCTTTATTTTGTAACATATACTGATGATTCTTATCTCAGGGGTATCAGAAAAGATTCTTCATTTATAGACATACATTAAAAAATACTGATCTGTTATGACTAGATTTGTGCTAGGAGAGGTTTTTTATATGAACTGCTCATGCAAACTGACAGAATCCCTTATCAACCTAAATTAATTCCTGTGGTAGTATTTTTAGTACTTTTAATATGTATATGCCTAGTTATGGTATAGGTATATTATTTTCCTCAAAGGCAACATTTTATCCAGTGTTAAATACCTTCATTTGTACAAATGATAAATGGTGGTGGTGATTATATTAAAGTTGACATTACAAGTGAATTGTGAGTCTGTTGAAGGCACTGCCAGATAAGTGTGGTAAGAGCCATGTTATTGCATGCTGCATGAATTCCCATTGTGAATGGAAGAACACCCGTTGTGTATGTATTTTCTCTAACTCCCATCAGGGTCTCACTGTGCGGGCCTGTTTAGCACCTCGGTGCTCGGGGGTTCTTCAAGCGCACCTAACCTACAGGATTATGCTCGTACTCATCGTAAAAAGCTGACTTCTTCTGGCTGCATAGATGGTATGTGCACACATGCACACACAGATTCATATGCACACCCACGCACACACCCATAAACATACAGTACTTCTCCAACGCAAGCCTAAGTCCACGACTGATTCAGCTGGAATCCTGGCACCCTTTGATGACACCTAGCGCCTAAATGACAATCACTGCTTTCTTATCCATAGCTTGAATCGTGCTTCATCAGAGTTAATTGTAGTTAGACACACAGTACTTATTCACTGACTAGTTT
Source organism: Mellivora capensis (assembly GCA_004024625.1). Lineage (NCBI taxonomy): Eukaryota > Metazoa > Chordata > Mammalia > Carnivora > Mustelidae > Mellivora > Mellivora capensis. The sequence continues at coordinate 12,324 of PISX010006542.1, read as the reverse complement.
GTTGGAATGTGAAATTTAGAACTGCATCATATGTATTGGTCTTATAGACAGTCAGTGAGCCATATTATAAGGAATAAGTCTTTCTCTGATCTTTTAAACTTTTGTTCATTGTTATCCCTCATTTTACTTACTGACAGTGATCTAAATGAAATAAAGTAAACAGAACGTTTATAAGTAGAAGAAAATATTTTGGCAATACTTTTATAAAAGAAACATAGGATGAGAATGTTTTAGAATCCCTAGTTGGAGAGCCTCTCTTGTTAAAAATACCTTAAGTGTTAATATTCAGATTGTCTTTTGAGACTCGTGGAAGCTCGTGCCTGTTAATAGGAATGTTTGTTAGCCCTTTCAGGATTAGCCTTATTTAAAACGTTTTTTCATATATCCACAAATCTACTTAAGTCAGTAAAACATGGATTTACCAGAATTGCTGGCTCATCCCGCTTTTCTTTCTTTTGTATATTTCATTAAACACTTTGCCTCTATCATCAAGCCATTTTACTTTTAACGAGTACCCTCTCTCATTCCCTTCTGCATGTCACCTAATTCTAACCTCCTTATATATTTGTTTTTTCCCTCTTTTTTTAAGTGTTCTTCTTTTGGTAGCTGTTACGAATTTCAGGTACCTGTTTTTCTCTTTCTCAGACGCCACACGCGGTTCTGCTGTTAAAAGGTTTTCTATCTCATTTGCTCGACACCCAACCAATGGTACGTTTTGCTTTTATTTTAAAAGATACTCCCCTGCTTCATCCTTTTTTATTTTTCTTTTATTTCAAACTGTGGGGTATACAGTATCATTCATTTCTCCATTCTTAATTTCAGTTGGCATATAATTCCAATTTACTCACTTGAAGCATTGATACTGTCTAGCTCCCCTTTTCAGCTGTAATTTACATAATCACTTAACATCACTCATCAAACTTTTAAATAACCACAATGATGATGAGTTTTAATACTAAATTAGCACCTAAAAACCCTTCTAATTTCTCAAGTGATCAGTCTTCACAAATTTTAAAAATACAATTAGTATTCTTTGTTTTCTTTTTAATTTCTTAATCATTTTAATGTGTTTTTTTCCCTAATTTGTTTTCTGATCACGTGGTTGTTTTATTTAGTTACTTCATAGAAATACAGAGACACACTTGTCAAATAGCCAAATGAGATGTGTCTTTGAAAAGTTCTTGGGAACTAGGAGATGCAGATTTCACTGTGTAACATCATTTATCTGTGGCTCTTTGTCTAAAGCAAAACTCCGTTTGGTCTGGAGCACTGAAAACTTCATCTAGCCCTCACTTTGTTCTCATGTGGCAATATGAGATTTGTTATCCTCAAGCAACCAGTTTTGGTGTGGTTTTTTTGTTTGTTTTTGTTTTTTGGGTTTTTTTGGTACCACTGTTTTTTGTTAAAATTTGGAGAACTCACGATAGGAAGAAGACTAAGCTGAAAATCTAGAAAGCTAATTCAATTAAATTCAATTTCTGAGGCTGACAATAAGGTGTTTCATGCCCATTGTTGATAAACTGAATCCTGAAACTACTGCTTTCTTACACAGAGCTTGTTCTTCTGGGACAAAAGGGATTATTTACTGATCATTTTAAATAATTGAGGATCAAAGAATTTAAAGGAAAACATACAGATTTTTCCTTTTATTTGGAATGAAGGTGCTTTGGTCCCCTGGAATTTTTTTTTTTTCTTTTTAACTGCAAATAAATCTTTCAAAAACTCAGTCAAGTCTTTCAAAAACTTCTATGAAACGAAAGGGTTAAACACAGCTTATAGTCACTCTCCTCTGTCTGGATCCTTTAACAGCACACTTAAGTAACAGTGCACTTAAATACTTCCTGGAGGTGGAGTAAGAAGATCTCATCCTCAAACAAGAGAAAACTTGGCCTTAAAGCCTAATGTGCTTTCCCTCCTTTGTAGCTCTTTAAATGTTACTTTCTGAAGGAAAAAAAATCCTTATTTGATACAGCTGCAGCTTCTAAAGAACCCACATGCATAAGAACCTCTTAGAAGAAAAACCAAAGTCACAAGAAAAACAGAAGCCACAAAATCCTAAGAAGAGACGTTTCAGGTTTAAGACTGACTATAGTTTTTGTGTGGACTGCTTATGTATTTATAGCCAGTATTGCAGGTTTTTTTTTATAGGAGGAATCTGTGTTTATTGAAGCTTTAAAAAAAAGTTTGTGAAATTTAACAGAAACTAGAGTAACTTTATATTCCTTTGGCTGAGACTTTGGCTAAGATCCACTCATGTGGGTTTTCCACATGTGTGACTTAATGCATGTAAAATGCATTCCTTTCAACTCTAGAAATGTTCCTTTGGGATTTCAAGATTCTTTTTTTCCTTTTTTATACTGTGTTGTCTTATCTGTCCTATGAATTGTCATTTAACTCTTTCACTTTTTATTTCCCCTAACTTTTATGTTATTTCCATCTTCATACATATCATGGACTTACCCCTCCCTTCATCTTTAGTTCAAGGAACATGGTGAAACACGTATCTTCTGACAGTGCTTTACCTTATTTTCTGGGCCTCTGTGCAGAACACCTACACCTCTGTAGGTGCTGGTCCGCTTCCTCTGTGGAATGTCTAGGCTCCAGTGGTATGTTTTCATAGCTTCTAGACATGACAGCAGGGTGGCTTTTTAAATTGCTGCGCTAACCCTTTCATTGTGCATTAAATGCAAAGTTTACTAAAGATAAGTGGGGAAATATGTCACCAGAGGAACTTACTGTATTCTTATTTGCCTGTTAGGAAATCTATCAGGCAAATGCAAGGAAATAGTTGTTACAAAACACTTACAAAAGATTCTGATGAAAGGAGAAAAAAAATCACATCGTTAAGTTTCGTGTAATGCCAAGAAAGGGTTTGCGTGTATTTGCATGAATCCTGTACTTTAAAAAACATAATACTTATGCAAACCTAATTTTTTTAGTGCTTAATTTAGGTGCTTTAACTGCTGTTACGGTATAGTTTCCGTTTTGTTTTGTTTTTGAGTATATGTAATGTTACATCATGCTTTGGTTTGCACCTGAAGAATTGAACAAACCGGTTTTATAAACCTTTTTGTTATTTTCATAGGAAGACTCGATTCTCTTTCAACCATACTTTCCTTACTTCAGCCAAGACTGAGGCAGTTCTCGGGTCACTCTTTCCTCCCCAAATTAAGTAAACAATCAACCAAGTAAAATGAGCACATGCTTATTGAAGCAGAGAGTTTTGCAGTCTATTTGAGTTTGATTTTTAATTTTTATTTAATCATATTAGCCTTTATATAAAATCTTAATTTAACTATTAAAAGTATTTCCTTTGGAGGAAAATTAGTTCGAATTTTGCAAAGAATAGCTGCAGAAGGACCTGTTATTTCAGTTGTATATGAAAGCAATTTTCAAAGCCATTCGGTTGAATGAAGTTTAAATGAACAGGCTATTCATATAAAAAGCAAATAACCTATATCCTATTTATTTAAAAAAAACTGTGTATTTAAGCATTTTTGTTTCACTGATAGTATTAATAATATATACGTGCATGATTTGTTTCATGGAATTTTTGTATTTCTGTGCCATTGTTGAATGCAAACATGTCTGTATTTTGTATTGCTTTTTACTTGGCTTGACTTTACTCAGCTAGCAATTTCAACAATAGTATTATTGAGTTAATTCAAAAAGGTAGGTAAATGTTTTGAAATTTCATTTTCAGCATAAATGAATGAATGTTGTTTATAGGTCACACTAGAGAGTCGTTGGCCTTGGTATGACTAGAAAAGCTAATTTAAATCAATCTTCACAAGTAATTACAACATAATTATTCTCCAATAAGAGGTTAATTTTAGCATTCTGGCATCAGGGACACATCATGGCATCAACTTATTCACCTTTCAAGTAGACCTGAAATTTTAAAGTAAAAACTGAAACAATATAATGTTTTCTGCTTCCCCCCCCCCCCAGGTTTTTTCTTTAAGTATCATTCTTAGATTTTACCAAAATATAGAATGAAATTGTGTGCATGCTATACTATGTGATTACATTTAAAATGAAATCTTTGTCACATCTTGTTCCAATCCCATATCGCATAGCATCTGGCGTCATGACTTCAGAGATCTCATGTGTTTGCATGTGTGATAGATTGGAAAGACCTAACCCACATAGTTCTAAGCAGTGGTTGTCTTCCTTCTTATGTAATGATTTTTTAAGTATCCAAATTTTTTTCTTTCTTTTTTTCAGGCTTTGAATTGTATTCCATGGTGCCATCTATTTGTCCTCTAGAGACTCTTCACAATGCCCTGTCTTTAAAGCAGGTGGATGAATTTCTTGCTTCCATTGCTTCTCCATCAAGCGAAGTTCCAAGGAAGACCCCTGAAATTTGTAGGAAAATTATTATTTTATTATTATATCATTTTGTGGCAGTAGATATTATCTGAATATAAAAAGAAATATAATAATAAACTCAAGTAGTGGTAGTGAATAGAATTTTAGGAGAAAAGGGGGTATACAGGAAGATTATTTGGAATTCTTTAGTGTAATTACTATGCAGTGTGGCGCTTTTCTTGACTCCTCCCAAAAATCTTTCTTCTTCCAGAAAGGAAAAAGAAAAAATCTAAGACCCAGCAATAGGGGTGCCTGGGTGGCTCAGTGGGTTAAAGCCTCTGCCTTCGGCTCAGGTCATGATCCCAGTGTCCTGGGATTAAGCCCCGAATTGGGCTCTCTGCTCAGCAGGGAGCCTGCTTCCTCCTCTCTCTCTGCCTGCTTCTCTGCCTACTTGTGATCCCTGTCAAATAAATAAATAAATAAATCTTTAAAAAAAAAAAAAAAAGACCCAGCAATAGAAGTCAACAGTATAGAGTCATTGTCTTTTTTTTCTTCACATTCTTATCGTGTGTCATTTTATAATAAGCTTTTTTAAAAATTACAAAATATCATTTGTCATTAACCTACACAGGCACACATGCCCATCCCCACAACACCTTTGATAAGTAGTCATACTGACCGAGAAGGCGCTCTTGACTAAAGAGAACAGATTAGGACAGAAGGGTTTTCAAGTTACATTCTTCAGAAAATATTCTGAAAACGTTCATTCATTGTATGAAGAAAAGGGATTCATGGCTCAGGAAGTTTTGGAAACTATTTATTATATTCCCTCTCCCTTTAGAGAGATAGAGTTACATTTGTATAGAAATAGCTAAGGTTCTTCTGTAAGGGAAGCTGTATACCTAGATTTTCCAAAACTTATTTTTTGAGAAAACACGTTTTTGGTGACACATTCTTTGCACTGTTGTAAGGGATATCATTTTGGGAAACCTGTAGAGCTACCTTTTTGGGTGTGAGAAGTCAGTTGACTGCTGTCATTCTCAGCTCTATAGGATCTGTCAGCACGTTGGAACTTCTAGTTTAGGAAGCATACAGTTTGGGGAGAGCATGCTCTGCTCTGTTAAGAATCTTGCTGGGGCTAATCATATCTTCGGAAAGTCACAGACTTTCAATGTATACCTTTCTCCTTTTCGTAAGTTGCATACTGTAAATCTGTTTCTCTGAAGAATGAAGCGGGAGGGCTTGGAATGAAAGCTGCTTTCACCTGTTGCTGGGTTCTCTTCTCTGGCTACCACACTGTATTATTCTAGAGAGTTCTGTTCACATTGTATTCTGTCTGAATGGTGCCCCTGCATTTCTGCAGTATAGTGGCCTTCCCTTTTCTTCCACTTCCGGTAGTAGAGGTCAACATTGAATCATTAACGGTAACGGAGAGATATCGGGGCATTCTAAAATACTTTTAGAAATGGTTTTAGGAAGTAGGTTTAATTTCAGAATTTTCATATGAATTTTTCTGATTCTGGAAACTAATAATACTGCAAATGAAATAACTTTTCCAAGCTCCGTGAAGTCAAAGTTAGGAAAACAAAGCATGTTCAGATGCTTTTCTTCTCTGTTAGCTGATAGAATGGACAGTGCTTTTCCTCAGATTGCAGTAGAGAACCTGAATGAATTCTCATTTACCCTTTACCCTCTTTATACTTGGTGTTTCACTTCTTCCCTGGGCTAAGGATTTACGATCTTAAAATAGAGATGAAAGAAAGATTCTGATTATTAAATTAGAACTTAGGACAGATGTCAATGCTATTTAGACTTTAGAAGATTTTCAGTGAATGACTTAAGAAAAATAGCAATAATGACTTCTGGGTTTTTTTGGAAAGAGAATTGTGGAATATTTACAAAACGATCATCTTTGAAGGTGCATTCATTGATGCTGTTATATTATGTTGGCTTTATTTCTGGTGTTAGTGAATTCAGTTCATCAGAATATATTATGAGGTATATATATATATTTTTTTTAAAGATTTTATTCATTTATTTGACAGAGAGAGAGATCACAAGTAGGCAGAGAGGCAGGCAGAGAGAGAGGAGGAAGCAGGCTCCCTGCTGAGCAGAGAGCCCAATTCGGGGCTCCATCCCAAGACCCTGGGATCATGACCTGAGCCGAAGGCAGAGGCTCAACCCACTGAGCCACCCAGGCACCCTATTATTGAGGTATATTAATGAAAAGAAGGATATTAAGTTCCTTTTCTAGTTCAAATTAGCTTTTCTCTGTATCGTGGATACAAGTTGTACCCCATCCTGTAGCTCTCTTAAAATTTCCTGCCGTTGCTTACTAAGGGAACTAGAGGAGAACTTAAATACAGTTAACACAGTTCTTAGAATTGGATAAACCTTAGAGTCCATCTGGTTCTTTGGTCTTCAGTCTGTATCCCCAAGAGCTTTTGGAAGTTCCATGAGGAGGACGATGCTGAATGGTTAGGCCTTACGTCTTGCATGGCTGCTTCAACTAGAGTATCTCTTTTCATCCATTTTGTTTAAGATTTCATTTGGGAAAAATTTACTGTTTAAAGAAAAAACTTAGAATACCGTTGAGGAAATCAAGCAGTTAGTGGTCAAGCAAGACTAAAACCCAGGTCTTCTAAAGTGTATGGTTTTTTCATTCTTTTTGAATAGTAAAGAAAATAGATGCCAATTAAAAGTTATCTGAATCCTATATTTTATACTGTAACTGCAGAATTAATAGTAATCACAGTATATTTACATTACTTATACTTAATTCCCTGAATTGCCAAGGAATTAGTATCATGATGTAGACTATATTGATTTTGTGCTGTTTATAATAAAGAAGCTGACATTGTTAATCCTCTGTCACTCAGAAAGTCTTTTTCCTCACTTAGGACAAATTTAATATTGTGCTATCTAGTAGATAGCTTAAAATGGGACACTAACAATATCTGATGGGGAGGAGGTGTGGAAATGCTAATTGGATAAGTTAGAGAAGGAAGTTAATAGGATAAAAATATTCAAGCAGGAAAGAGTGTGGTAGCAATGTAGTGCTTTACATGGTACTTTAAGGATTTTTTCCATCATTTGTGTATTATGTCATCAATGACTACTTGGAGCTTCCACCAGTGGGATTTATATTCATTCAGTGTAGATAGATATCAGCCATCTAAGGCACAGTTGGTGTAATTGGCCCACATATTTTTCAGAGACATGCCGTTTATTGCTATCAGGTCCTCCCGCCCAAAATCACAAAAACAGGCAAATCTGTATTTTGTTAATTCTCCACCTCCTTTTGGTTGGGAACTCAGAAGCTCATGCCAGTAGCTAACCGGCTCTGGCCTATCCTTCCCCAGAGAAGCTTATACTTAAGAATTATCCCTACTTTTCCTTTTTACACCTCTTAATTGCCCTACCTTGATTAGAAAGAAAAAAAAAATCTTTAAAATTCCCTTGCATTAAGATAAATCTCAATTAGGTAATAAAGGAAGACAATCTTATTTATTACTTATAATCATATTAATTTATTCTTAACCAGAATAGTTTAATAGACCATAGTGTTCAATGAATTAACTGTCCCTGAATCTCTACCTCATATTTTTAAGGGAAAAGTTTGGCACCCTGTCTTTTTTTTTTTAATCAGGCAATAAAAGTGTCATAAGCTCTTTGCCATCCCTTAAGAATCTGAGTTTTTATCAGGGCAGGATAAAATTATGTCTTTTGTTCTATTCTTGTTGGCATACCTTTAAAGCTTTTATTTATTTATTTGAGAGAGAGACAATGAGAGAGAACATGAGAGAGGAGTAGGTCAGAGGGAGAAGCAGACTCCCCAGGGAGCTGGGAGCCCGAAGCGGGACTTGATCCTAGTACTCCAGGACCATGACCGGAGCTGAAGGCAGCTGCCCAACCAACTGAGTCACCCAGACGCCCCTTGGCATAACTTTAGTAAATACTGTTAAATGCTTATTATTTACAGTAGAAACAGAACATCTATTTGGCTAAGAGCATGAGAGAACTTTTTATAGGAAAGATGGTTTTGCTGAATTTACTCTCTAAACCTTACATTGTTTATTTTCTCCTGTAATGTATATTCATAAGTCCACTAAATATGTCATTAGAAACTTCTAAAATGTAAAGACTTGGCAGGAGATTACTGAACTGCCATATTGTTGTGTTTTTTTTTCTTTCAGCCTCTACAGCTTCACGTTCCAGTCCAGTAATGAGAAGAAAAATAACTTTAAATACTTATACACCTGCAAAGATCCTTCCAACACCACCAGCTACCTTAAAGGGTACGAAAGCAAGCAGCAAGCCAGGTTAGGACTGCTTGTGAATTTATGGATTCTGTATAGCAATCAGAGGAGTAATAATAGCTTGCTTTTTTAGTTTAAAATCTATTTTTACGAAAGATCATTACAATTCCTAGAGTTAAAAACTGTTATGGTAGTCCATTGATGTATTTTTTTTCTCTTTTGGCTCTCCCACCCCTGTATCTCTTAATAAAAATTATTTCGTACTTACACGTTTCTGCAAACTAATTTATGAACTCTTTTTGCTTTTCTTTTGAGCCTAGGCATTATTTTAGTCCTTTTATATGAAATTTTTTTGTCTTCCTTTACAGTGTCTTAATTTTCCATTCTCAGTCTAATGGTAAGAATACCAAATTCAAGTAGCTTTTATCAACTTTTTTCTGTTTGTTTCCTTTTGTGTGTGTTTTTATTTTAAGATTTTATTTTTTTAAGTAATGTACTCAACCTGGGGCTTGAACTCACAACCCCAGGATCAAGAGTCATGCTCTACCAACTGAGCCAGCCAAGTGCCCCCAACTTTTTTCTGTTTTTAGTTTTTGGCATATTTGATTGTGTGATTGATCCTTTCTGAAACTGTATCTTACTCTGACTTCCACAGTGTACTCTGTCTTGGTGCTCTTTACCCTTATCTGATTCTTCTACTCTTCTTGTTTGAGGGTCCTTCTTCCTGCTTTCCTATACTAAATAAGGACATTCAGCTGTTCTTTTTTTCTTAATCTATACTTCTTTTCTTCAGAGACTTCTAGGCAGCTCTGAGTTTTTGACTGTATCCTCATTGTAAATCTCTTAATTCTTTGCCTCATGCTAGTGTGCTCAAATATTCTTTTGGTTAAGAGTTTGTGCTTGGGAGTGGGAGGAACCTAGATTAAAATCTCAACTCTACTACTTGTTAAACTACATGATCTCAGCTATGTTACTTAACTTCCCTGATTCTTGGTTTCATAGTCATAACATCAAGGTAATAGTGCCTCTTAATGGTTGTCAGAAATGAATCCAATAATATTATAAAGTACTTGACACATGCAGTAAACACTCAGTAAATGTTAGCTGCTGTTATTGTTACAGTGTTGCAAACTGTTCTCTTCACTGCCCCCCAAGTAAATCCCTGTGATACTCAGGTCATTTTTCTTCTTCTAAAATGTTCTTCCATTTCTTCCCACCCTTAAAGACCCAATCCAGCCCCCTCCACTGATGATATATTTATAGCATTACCAAAACAAGAGCTCTGATGACACTCTACTACTGACTTGATATTTATACTTAATTATAGCTCTGTCAGATTATCAGGCTTTAATAAGTTAAAGGCAATATCTTAAATATATTTAAACTTAGTACATTCTAAATAATCAGAATATGCAGGTATAGACATCTGAAATCTTAAATATAATCTTAAATATAAAACTTAATATTTGAGTGTCTTAAAGATAAATTATGGTATACTCCACATATAACTCAAAGCTAACGTTTATATAGTTTTTTATGCCGCAAAGCGCTTTTTAAATTTCTAAACATGGTTCATGGCCATGCCATCATGGATGAAAAGTTACAGAGAGGTTGTGACTTACTCCTGTTCACATAACTATTAATTGGTAGACCTCGGACTTAAATACTCTTTGAATCATGGTACATTGTTCTCTATATATTAGACACATAATAAATGCATTATTTCATAAGTATTTTTAAATAATGATGAAATGGTATTATATTTGACTTTTCAAATATAAACCAATAAAAGCCAATCTTGCATTTCTGGGATAAACCTTACTTGGTCATGATGAATAATTTATTTATATGTTGCTGAATTCAGTTTGACTTTGAGGATTTGGGCACCTGCATTTGGGAAAGATAGTGACTGGTCTGTAGTTGGGTTTTTTTGTTTGTTTTCTTTGTTTTTGTAATGTCTTTTAGATTTTGGTATCAGGTTGTTTCTGGCTTCATGAAATGATTTGGGAAGTATTTCTTCCTCTTTCTATTTTCTGAATGAGTTTTTATAAGATGGGTATTTCTTAAATTTTGATAGAATTAATTTTCTATTTCATTTTACTGATGGCTTTGATAACTTGTAGTTTTCAAGGAATTTGTTCATTTTATCTAAGTTTTCAACTTTCTTATTACTTTATTATCCTTTTAATGAATGTGGTAATAACTTCTATAATTCATGATACTGATAATTTGTGTTGTGGTTTTTTTTTCTTCATTACTCTCACTAGGGAATTATCCATTCTATTGGTGTTTTCAAAGAGCTAGATTTTAGCTGTTTGTTTTATATTTCATTGATTTCTACTCTTTAATATTTTCTTCTACTTATTTTACATTCATTTTCTATTTCTAGTTTCTAAATCATTTTTTTGTGAGACATTTCTTCTCTTACTACATAAACATTTAAAGCTGTAAATTTCCCTCTTTTAGCTACACCTCACAAAACTTAAATTTTATTTTCATTCTCATTCAGTCAAAAATATTTTCTAATTTACATTGTGATTTATTCTTTGAGTCATAGAGTATTTAGAAACATATTGGTTAATTTCTAAATATTTGGGGGGTGGGGATTTGAATATCTTGTTACTAATTCCTTGTTTCACTGCATTGCAATTACAAAACATATGCTGTTTTGTAACATACACTGATTGCAGTCTTTTAAATGTGAAACTTTTTTATGGCTTACTATTTGGACTTGGTACATCTTAAATGTATCAAGAGCACTAGAAAAGAAATTTTATTCCATAGTTCAGTGATATAATGTTCTATAAGTACCCATTAGGTCAGAATTGCTGATAATCATATTCAGATCTTCTGTATCTTTACCATTTTGAGGGTTGGGAACAGGTGCATAGAAGGAAAGTTTCTCCCTGTTGTATCAGTTGCTTAGAGAGCAATTTTCACTCAACTGTGGAATTGTCTATTTCTACCTTTAATTCAGTTTTTATTCTGTGCTTTGAAGCTTTTTTATTATGTACATATATATTTGATATGACTTCCTCGTGTATTGACTCATTTCTCATCATGAAATTTCCCTCTGATTCCTAGTAATGGTTTGTCTTCAAGTTTATTTAATCTGCTGTGAATTTTGCTACTTCACATTTCTCATGCTTACTGTATGCATGGAGTATTTTTTACAAATAGTCTGTGTCTTCATTTTTTTTTTTTAGTAGAATCTTTTTTATTCAGAAAATAAAACCCAAAAAAGGTTTTCCAACCATACCCAGGAGGGGTTTGGGTAGGGGGGTTGTCTGTCCATCTAGCCCCAGCCCCCAGCCCATGTGTTTTTGGCAGCAATAAGGGGTGTAGGGTAATGGCTCCAAAAATAAAAATGGTGTTATGTGTATGTCTGGGAAGGAGAGGGGTGCTAAAGCCGTGGGGAGTGGTGGGGGGCAAGGACGGATGAGGTCAGTACTGGGAACGCCGCAGGTGGGAGGCCACTTCCATAGCATTTCTTGTTGATCATACCACCGTGGACACCTTTGCCCATCAGCAGGACTAGCGTCTTGGCAGTCATGGTGACAGTGATGTTGAAAGTGGGGGCTCCACTGGTGCTCTTGGTACGAAGATCCATGGTAAATTCCCCGTCCTGCAGCAGTGAGTCCCTGATAACATTTCTGGCCCCCAGGTGTCAGCCTGTTCACAAAAAAACTTGACCGGTCTTTGCCAACCAGGACACCAACCTCAGCTGGTGTGATGCTGATGAAGGTTTTCGCAG